>WNWK01006060.1:0-110993 GCA_009830355.1 Cherax destructor | reverse complement strand
AAATGTTACTATAAAATAGTATTTCTATGTAATAAATATTGTTTATGAAGAAAAATATTTTAAAATTTCAATTACATATAATTATATTTATTCGCAACATTTGGATATGATAACTATTTCCTAAATTACTTCCAGAAAAATATTTTATATTTTGCTAAACTGAGTCTTAAAATACTAATTGCCAATTCTTTTGGGCAGCCATATTGTGAGGAGCCTCTACGAGCGGGTGTTTACCTTGAGAGAGAGGCTTCAAGGATGGTGTTTTACGGTTCCTATGAAATGTCCAAGAATATCGGCACAAATCGAGTTTTAGATGAAGTGTCTGATTCAGTAAACAATTAACCCACTCACAGCAAATTATAACCAACATCTAACGTTATAGTTAAGAAAGATTCTTGCTTCAAGGAACTGAAGATTCCGTACGCTTTCTTATGTCAGTCCTGAATACGTCTCATGATGTGATGTAATTATTACAGAACATTTTCAAACTTAGTTGTGCAAAATGAATTGTGAAACCTGTCGAGTTCATTGCCTAATAAAGTGCAAAAAAAACCGATATAGGAAAATTGGGGTAATCTGGTGCTGTAAATTTCTTCTAATGTGTTCTCGTTCAGTCATAAAACTTGACATTTTTTATATGTGCTTCTCACATAAACCTCTGTCACACACGTGACGTGTTGGAACCTTCCTCTGTCACACACGTGACGTGTTGGAACCTTCCTCTGTCACACACGTGACGTGTTGGAACCTTCCTCTGTCACACACGTGACGTGTTGGAACCTTCCTCGGTCACACACGTGACGTGTTGGAACCTTCCTCTGTCACACACGTGACGTGTTGGAACCTTCCTCTGTCACACACGTGACGTGTTGGAACCTTCATCTGTCACACACGTGACGTGTTGGAACCTTCCTCTGTCACACACGTAACGTGTGTGACAGAGGAAGGTTCCACATACACTTAAAGTATGTGGGTTCCTCCCACATACACTTAACGTGTTTCCTTGAGTCTACCTCTCCTACTAAAGTAACATGTTTGCATGATTCTTCCTCCCACATACACTTAACATGTTTATAAATTTTACTCTCACACACATAACGTGTTTACAAGAGTCGTATCACTATGTACTTCAGATATAGCCTTGTGTGTGTCTGGAAATTGCATCACTGAACCGCACTGAATGATCGAATGAGTCGCATGCGGCTTGCGAACACTGGCTTGATCACCTCTCATATATAATGCATATTTTGTCGATGAGAAATTAAGTTCAATATATTGAAAAACGATGCAATGAAGTAATAACGAGCCTAAATCTAAAGTGTTTGTTGATGTTCAGCGGTAACTCCAATAGTTTAAAATAAAAAAACATTGGGCCTCTCGCTCCTTGTTTCCAGTTGTCATGCGACACGTCGACTGTACCAAGGTCGTCAGGCAGCAGAACCCTTCATTAACTATGAAGATAATATACATTCAGTGGTGCGCATCTCTCAAGTGTGCGTGCACTCTGAAGTGCTATGTGAATATACAACGAGAATTGTGATCTATCAGGGACTATACACGTAGTTTACTTTAATCCTTTTTCAGGAGTTAAAGTATTCCTGCTTGCTGATGTACACATGCCATGCAAGTTAATTACCCTTGTGTAGTCGATAGGCTTTGCACCTAATTAACAAATCAAACAACTAAGAAGCCAGGATACTTTAATCCGTTAAATAGTGAATAAGGTAAAATGTGTACTGGGCCGCTAGGGCGTTGACCCCCGAAACTCTCTCAGGTATACATCCCTGTATATGTATAACTAAATCTTTTAGCTAGTAGTGCGTATACCTTAGGTGTTGATGAGGCAACCATGTCTGTGGCAAGTGCGTAACATTGCTGGTGTCCATTGGCAATAAGTGTTAAGTGTTCAGATGTGTTTATATCCCTCGGGAGGCGTCAAGAGCCTCCCTGAGAGATATACAAACAAAGTGCTGATGTGCAATAAGTTTCAAACTTTTGATTCAGCACGACCAAACATCACGAATCATCCCATCATCTAACTCGTGGCAACGTGAGTTTCAATTTAAACAGATATTATAAGATCATTTTAATTGCACTGTAACTTGAGAATTAAATATACGAAGTAATATGTGTAATATGTCGCAATGTTTCCAAAATAATTTTGAGAATATTTGCTGAAGGTGAGGCATGAGGGGTATTCCTAGACATACTTATTGAAAGTGCAGATGCAGGGTATATGAGTACATCTCCTGTAGGTGCAGGGTATATACATCTCCTGTAGGTGCTAACTGAAGGGTATAGCTGAGGTTGATACTCTTTTCTGTTAAGTGTTTGTTTACCTTGCAGGTAAGTGAATGTTGACAGCTCATCACGGTCAGTTGGCACACGATTAGTAAGTTAACTTCATGACTTACGTCACTTGTCGTTCACATCGCTTTTCGCCTTTAATAATATGTTGTGTGTATAAGAATATTCGCAAAGAATATTTAAATCAAACGTTGGTTTCCACCGTTACTAAGGAGCAAGTAACCACTTCGCCAAAGTCATCAAATCCTCTAACCTCCCTTAAGATGGACGGGTCATCTTAGATCCAATAACCCTTCATTAACTATGAAGATAATATACATTCAGTGGTGCGCATCTCTCAATGTGCGTGCACTCTGAAGTGCTTATGTGAATATACAACGAGAATTGTGTATCTATCAGGACTATACACGTAGTTTACTTTAATCCTTTTTCAGGAGTTAAAGTATTCCTGCTTGCTGATGTACACATGCCATGCAAAGTTAATTACCCTTGTGTAGTCGATAGGCTTTGCACCTAATTAACAAATCAAACAACTAAGAAGCCAGGATACTTTAATCCGTTAAATAGTGAATAAGGTAAAATGTGTACTGGCCGCTAGGCGTTGACCCGAAACTCTCTCCAGGTATACATCCTGTATATGTATAACTAAATCTTTTAGCTAGTAGTGCTATACCTTAGGTGTTGATGAGGCAACCATGTCTGTGGCAAGTGCAACAATTGCTGGTGTCCATTGGCAATAAGTGTTAAGTGTTCAGATGTGTTTATATCCTCAGGGAGGCTCTGAGCCTCCCTGAGAATAAACAAAGTGCTGATGTGCAATAAGTTTTCAAACTTTGATTCAGCACGACCAAACATCACGAATCATCCCATCATCTAACTCCGTGGCAACGTGAGTTTCAATTTAAACAGATATTATAAGATCATTTTAATTGCACTGTAACTTGAGAATTAAATATACGAAGAATATGTGTAATAATGTCCAATGTTTCCAAATAATTTGAGAATATTTGCTGAAGTGAGGCATGAGGATCCTAGACATACTTATTGAAAGTGCAGATGCAGGTATAATATACATCTCCTGTAGGTGCAGGGTATGTACATCTCCTGTAGGTGCTAACTGAAGGGTATAGCTGAGGTTGATACTCTTTTCTCGTTAATGTTTGTTTACCTCTGCAGGTAAGTGAATGTTGACAGCTATCACGGTCCAGTTGGCACACGATTAGTAAGTTAACTTCATGACTTACGCACTTGTCGTTCAATCGCTTTTCGCCTTTAATAATATGTTGGTGTATAAGAATATTCGCAAAGAATATTTAAATCAAACGTTGGTTTCACCGTTACTAAGGAGCAAGTAACCACTTCGCCAAGAAGTCATCAAAATCCTCTAACCTCCTTAAGATGGACGGGTCATCTTAGATCCAATAACCCTTCATTAACTATGAAGATAATATACATTCAGTGGTGCGCATCTTCAATGTCGTGCACTCTGAAGTGCTTATGTGAATATACAACGAGAATTGTGTATCTATCAGGGACTATACACGTAGTTTACTTTAATCCTTCTTTCAGGAGTTAAAGTATTCCTGCTTGCTGATGTACACATGCCATGCAAAGTTAATTACCCTTGTGTAGTCGATAGGCTTTGCACCTAATTAACAAATCAAACAACTAAGAGCCAGGATACTTTAACCGTTAAATAGTGAATAAGGTAAATGTACTGGGCCGCTAGGCGTTGACCCTCGAAACTCTCTCAGGTATACATCCCTGTATATGTATAACTAAATCTTTAGCTAGTAGTGCGTATACCTTAGGTGTTGATGAGGCAACCATGTCTGTGGCAAGTGCGTAACAATTGCTGGTGTCCATTGGCAATAAGTGTTAATGTTCAGATGTGTTTATATCCCTCAGGGAGGCTCTGACGCCTCCCTGAGAGATATACAAACAAAGTGCTGATGTGCAATAAGTTTTCTAAACTTTTGATTCAGCACGACCAAACATCACGAATCATCCCATCATCTAACTCCGTGGCAACGTGAGTTTCAATTTAAACAGATATTATAAGATCATTTTAATTGCACTGTAACTTGAGAATTAAATATACGAAGTAATATGTGTAATAATGTCGAATGTTTCCAAAATAATTTTGAGAATATTTGCTGAAGGTGAGGCATGAGGGTATTCCTAGACATACTTATTGAAAGTGCAGATGCAGGGTATAATTGAGTACATTCCTGTAGGTGCAGGGTATAGTACATCTCCTGTAGGTGCTAACTGAAGGGTATAGCTGAGGTTGATACTCTTTTTCTGTTAAGTGTTTGTTTACCTTGCAGGTAAGTGAATGTTGACAGCTCATCACGGTCCAGTTGGCACACGATTAGTAAGTTAACTTCATGACTTACGTCACTTGTCGTTCACATCGCTTTTCGCCTTTAATAATATGTTGTGTGTATAAGAATATTCGCAAAGAATATTTAAATCAAACGTTGGTTTCCACCGTTACTAAGGAGCAAGTAACCACTTCGCCAAGAAGTCATCAAAATCCTCTAACCTCCCTTAAGATGGACGGGTCATCTTAGATCCAATAACCCTTCATTAACTATGAAGATAATATACATTCAGTGGTGCGCATCTCTCAAGTGTGCGTGCACTCTGAAGTGCTTATGTGAATATACAACGAGAATTGTGTATCTATCAGGGACTATACACGTAGTTTACTTTAATCCTTCTTTCAGGAGTTAAAGTATTCCTGCTTGCTGATGTACACATGCCATGCAAAGTTAATTACCCTTGTGTAGTCGATAGGCTTTGCACCTAATTAACAAATCAAACAACTAAGAAGCCAGGATACTTTAATCCGTTAAATAGTGAATAAGGTAAAATGTGTACTGGGCCGCTAGGGCGTTGACCCCCGAAACTCTCTCCAGGTATACATCCCTGTATATGTATAACTAAATCTTTTAGCTAGTAGTGCGTATACCTTAGGTGTTGATGAGGCAACCATGTCTGTGGCAAGTGCGTAACAATTGCTGGTGTCCATTGGCAATAAGTGTTAAGTGTTCAGATGTGTTTATATCCCTCAGGGGAGGCTCTTGACGCCTCCCCTGAGAGATATACAAACAAAGTGCTGATGTGCAATAAGTTTTCTAAACTTTTGATTCAGCACGACCAAACATCACGAATCATCCCATCATCTAACTCCGTGGCAACGTGAGTTTCAATTTAAACAGATATTATAAGATCATTTTAATTGCACTGTAACTTGAGAATTAAATATACGAAGTAATATGTGTAATAATGTCGCAATGTTTCCAAAATAATTTTGAGAATATTTGCTGAAGGTGAGGCATGAGGGGTATTCCTAGACATACTTATTGAAAGTGCAGATGCAGGGTATAATTGAGTACATCTCCTGTAGGTGCAGGGTATAGTACATCTCCTGTAGGTGCTAACTGAAGGGTATAGCTGAGGTTGATACTCTTTTTCTGTTAAGTGTTTGTTTACCTTGCAGGTAAGTGAATGTTGACAGCTCATCACGGTCCAGTTGGCACACGATTAGTAAGTTAACTTCATGACTTACGTCACTTGTCGTTCACATCGCTTTTCGCCTTTAATAATATGTTGTGTGTATAAGAATATTCGCAAAGAATATTTAAATCAAACGTTGGTTTCCACCGTTACTAAGGAGCAAGTAACCACTTCGCCAAGAAGTCATCAAAATCCTCTAACCTCCCTTAAGATGGACGGGTCATCTTAGATCCAATATCTTTGACTTGGCTACAGAGGATTTGCAGTAAATTTTAATTTCCTCTCTGTGGTGTACGCTGAGTAAGATACATTTTATTTGGCGTTCATCACACAACCTCTTTTTGCATTACTACTGTACAAGCCAAGACAGGAATTAGAGTGGTGCGGTTATCAGGAGCTCTAGCCCCACTGATTACCTGCTAGGTTTATACGTCAACCAGTTGGGCGAGATGTTGATTCCAGCCGAATGGATGTTATACTTACACCCTGGCTGGAGTCTGTTTCTCACTAGCAGGCTGAGTACACTTATTGTTTCGGATGAGTTATAATCCCATAGCAGTGAGTGGACTCGCTTTGCTCTCTCATTCATTATTACTCAGTATGGTATTTGTCAACCTTACTGCTCTATCTCGCTCTGTAAATATTGGTGGACGGAATATGTGGGTACTCAAAAAAAAAAAAAACATTGATGTTTGACTTTGCCTTTATTCTCATGGTTTGTTCCTTGTTTGGGGAATTGATTTACAGCCAGGTATTAGTGGTCTTTCATTTGTACTTGTGTTCGTAATACTTTCTCAGGATGAAAGTTTACTTTTCGTGACCTAAGATGACACTGACTCCCTTCTGAGGTGTTAAACCCTTTCCATAGTGAAACCATTCGTACTTCACTCAGAACTTGTAATCCAATTCGTCTAGTAACCCATAATTAGAAGACATTTACTTGACGACCCAAATGATAGTTGTACCTATTTAGAACGTGATCTGAAGAAAAATAAAAATAAATCCAGCTAAAAGTGCCTTTTGAATTACCATGAGCTTTCAGTAACAAAAGATGGCCTCCTTCAGACAAAAGCTTTGTATACGCGTGAGGCGTTATATACCGTAAGTCGTTATATACCGTAAGTCTTCTTTCTCCTACTGTCGTAGGAAATCCTTGTCATCCAGATTTGCCTTTATTCTCTTTTTTTTCGTTATTCGTCGAAGTTCCATCTTTCGACCATTTTTACCCACACACTGATATGTGTAAATGAAAATGAATAATGAAAATAATTTTGTTTACTCATTTATATTGTCCTGCAGTTTAGAACTTTCTTGTCTACAGTAATTACCATTCACTTATTACTTTCCTATGGTCTTCATTAGCGAAATATTTCCAACAAACCAAAATTGGGCTTTAGGCCGTCCAATTTCCTTCGTTGCCGGTTACTGGAAACGGTACCTATATGCCACCGTATTGACCACATGAGACTCACAAAAACATCTGCAAGGATTGTGAGGTCGTCCAAAGAGTCCAACATGCCAACTGTATAACAGATGCCTTTTACAATGTCCTGGTATGCTTGCTTTGTCCACCCTTCTCTCTGAATGTCCCGCCTTCGCTGCAGATATGCTAGCGCACTCAACTTACACATTGAGGTCTGTGGTTCGATATCAGGTACGGGTGGAAACATTAGGACATGATTCCTTAAGACACCTGCTGTCCATGTTCAACTTTCAGTAAAATAGGTACCAGGGTGTTAGTCGACTGGTGTGGGTCGCATCCTGGGACAAAATTGACCTAATTTGCCAGAAATGTTTTGAATGACAAGGGTCTTTCTATATAGTATATCATTGATATCAGCTAGGCCTGTATACCTTGTACTTGTAGAAATAATATTTATTATTATTATTATAATTTATGTTGCCAGAATACGTTGTCTTTCCCTGTGTCGAGTGAATTATTCATTTATGCAAAATACGAAGCCCGTCAAGGTTTTTCAGCTGATGGCTAAACAAATATTCTTCACTTGTGGCAAGAAAAATACTCCATCTAGTGTAACAGATCACCAAAGTTTCTTTACCATGTCAATTTAGTGGATGCAGATATAGCCGTTAAGTGTTATGTCAATAGATGTCACATTACTCGAGGGTTTATCTAGTATTCGACTTTTTGTTCACCAGCGGCGCATAACTTACAAATAAATAGTTTTATCGGACGTTGTAGTGTCCACAGGATGGTGATATGAATCATTATCATGATGTGAATGACAATGTGGATGGTGTAGATATTTCACAAATTGTTAAATCACCGTTTGTAATTTACGTAGGGTGTAATAATTTACGTATTTTAGCTAAAAATGTAGTTTGCCAGAAAATGCTTCACACAACTCTGAATTGTCGCAATATGCAATAAAAAAAACGTTTAAGTATATAAGAAATATCTTCTAGTGTTCTGTCGGAAGTGTTCTATCGCCTTGAAGGAGATAAAGAATTAAGAAACTTCTGTTTTCTTCCTTTAGTGTTCTACAGTGTTGTGAGTGTTCTACAGTGTTGTGAGTGTTCTACAGTGTTGTGAGTGTTCTACAGTGTTGTGAGTGTTCTACAGTGTTGTGAGTGTTCTACAGTGTTGTGAGTGTTATACAGTGTTGGGAGTGTTCTACAGTGTTGTGAGTGTTCTACAGTGTTGGGACTGTTCTACAGTGTTGTGAGTGTTCTACAGTGTTGTGAGTGTTCTACAGTGTTGTGAGTGTTATACAGTGTTGGGAGTGTTCCACAGTGCTGTGAGTGTTCTACAGTGTTGGGAGTGTTCCACAGTGTTAAGAGTGTTCTACAGTGTTGTGAGTGTTCTACAGTGTTGGGAGTGTTCTACAGTGTTGTGAGTGTTCTACAGTGTTGGGAGTGTTCTACAGTGTTGGGAGTGTTCCACAGTGTTGGGAGTGTTCTACAGTGTTGGGAGTGTTCTACAGTGTTGGGAGTGTTCCACAGTGTTGGGAGTGTTCCACAGTGTTGGGAGTGTTCTACAGTGTTGTGAGTGTTCTACAGTGTTGGAGTGTTCCACAGTGTTGGGAGTGTTCACATGTTGGAGTGTTCCAAGTTTGAGTGTTCTACAGTGTTGAGAGTGTTCTACAGTGTTGGGAGTGTTCTACAATTGTAAGTGTTCCACAGTGTTGTGAGTGTTCTACAGTGTTGGGAGTGTTCTACAGTGTTGTGAGTGTTCTACAGTGTTGGGAGTGTTCTACAGTGTTGTGAGTGTTCTACAGTGTTGGGAGTGTTCTACAGTGTTGTGAGTGTTCTACAGTGTTGGGAGTGTTCTACAGTGTTGTGAGTGTTCTACAGTGTTGGGAGTGTTCTACAGTGTTGTGAGTGTTCTACAGTGTTGGGAGTGTTCTACAATGTTGTGAGTGTTCCACAGTGTTGTGAGTGTTCTACAGTGTTGGGAGTGTTCTACAGTGTTGGGAGTGTTCTACAGTGTTGGAGTGTTCACAGTGTTGGAGTGTTCTACAGTGTTGGAGTGTTCTACAGTGTTGGGAGTGTTCTACAGTGTTGGGAGTGTTCTACAGTGTTGGGAGTGTTCTACAGTGTTGGGAGTGTTCTACAGTGTTGGGAGTGTTCCACAGTGTTGGGAGTGTTCTACAGTGTTGGGAGTGTTCTACAGTGTTGGGAGTGTTCTACAGTGTTGGGAGTGTTCACAGTGTTGTGAGTGTTCTACAGTGTTGGGACTGTTCTACAGTGTTGGGAGTGTTCTACAGTGTTGGGAGTGTTCTACAGTGTTGGGAGTGTTCTACAGTGTTGGGAGTGTTCCACAGTGTTGTGAGTGTTCTACAGTGTTGGGACTGTTCTACAGTGTTGGGAGTGTTCTACAGTGTTGGGAGTGTTCTACAGTGTTGGGAGTGTTCCACAGTGTTGGGAGTGTTCCACAGTGTTGGGAGTGTTCCACAGTGTTGTGAGTGTTCTACAGTGTTGGGACTGTTCTACAATGTTGTGAGTGTTCCACAGTGTTGTGAGTGTTCTACAGTACTGTGGGTGTTCTACAGTGTTATGAATGAAAAGTGACTGTGTTTCTGGCGAGTGTTCTGCTCGCTGGGAGTGTTCTGCTTCGCTGGGAGTGTTCTGCTCGCTGGGAGTGTTCTGCTGCGCTGGGAGTGTTCTGCTGCGCTGGGAGTGTTCTGCTTCGCTGGAGTGTTCTGCTTCGCTGGGAGTGTTCTGCTACGCTGGGAGTGTTCTGCTCGCTGGGAGTGTTCTGCTTCGCTGGAGTGTTCTGCTGCGCTGGGAGTGTTCTGCTGCGCTGGGAGTGTTCTGCTGCGCTGGGAGTGTTCTGCTGCGCTGGAGTGTTCTGCTGCGCTGGGAGTGTTCTGCTGCGCTGGGAGTGTTCTGCTGCGCTGGGAGTGTTCTGCTTCGCTGGGAGTGTTCTGCTCGCTGGGAGTGTTCTGCTGCGCTGGGAGTGTTCTGCTGCGCTGGGAGTGTTCTGCTTCGCTGGGAGTGTTCTGCTGCGCTGGGAGTGTTCTGCTGCGCTGGGAGTGTTCTTCTGCGCTGGGAGTTTCTGCTGCGCTGGGAGTGTTCTTCGCGCTTGGAGTGTTCTGCACGCTGGAGTGTTCTGCTCGCTGGGAGTGTTCTTCTGCGCTGGGAGTGTTCTGCTGCGCTGGGAGTGTTCTGCTCGCTGGAGTGTTCTGCTGCGCTGGGAGTGTTCTGCTGCGCTGGGAGTGTTCTGCTAGCTGGAGTGTTCTGCACGCTGGGAATGTTCTGCTGCGCTGGGAGTGTTCTGCTGCGCTGGGAGTGTTCTGCTACGCTGGGAGTGTTCTGCTACGCTGGGAGTGTTCTGCTACGCTGGGAGTGTTCTGCTGCGCTGGGAGTGTTCTGCTACGCTAGGAGAGACATGTATATTAATAAACTATTGTTCACAGAAGCGGTGCCAGCTCTCATAAGTTAAATTCTGTTGTATAGTCTATTGTCCCACAAATTCCTCTCAATAATACTCAAGTATTGTACCTGGAAATGATTTCTCTCCAATTATTCATTTGGGTCAATGAACATGTTCCAGATTTTAGGAAATTCTCATCATATAGAATATAGAAAGAAAGCCTTAGATTCTTGAGTCTCCAGACGCAACAGTTTGGTGGTACTTAATCTGTTATGGGATGTTACGCTGATTTTTTCTTTTAATTTTATCAGCTGGTGTAAACAATAGGCATATCTTTAAATACTAACTTCAGTCTAAAGAATTTAAATAATAGCATCCAGCGATTTATCTTTTGGGAAAAATATTGGTGCACTAATTATTTTGATAATGGGAACAAAGGCAAATTTAATGCTAAAATAGATTTTGTAAATGACTTATAATCAGCAAAGTTTTTCAGGTCAATGACCAGCCCAGAATTATATTGTATTCCTAAAGGGTGACTCTGGTCACTTTTCCAGATGCAAAGCATTGCACTCGTTCAGGTCATCCTTGTCTAGGTGGACTGATATTTGGACGCTATTTCTGAAATATTTCCTTTGGAATCGTTCCAATGTTTGGTTGTAATTGTTGGAGCATGAACAGGATTTCCATGTCATTGACGAATGTTATTTGTGATAGGCTCAGTGCACAAATAACCCGCACAAGGGAGAAACGTATGACGACGTTTCGGTCCTACTTGACTTCGGACACTGTTCGTGACAAGTTTATTATTTTATTAAAGGAGTCGCGAAGGTTATAATGCTGGTTTCCATGCGATAATTTGGGAATGCCTCATCCAATCGGCTTCAAACTTTCAACGCCGATAACTTGAGAATGGCTTGAAACTTAGTTTTCGTATATTTTGGGATATTGGTTTATGTGCGTGATAACTGATGAATGCCTTTTTGGATTGGTTTTAAACTTTCAAAGCTGGTTTATCTTACCTACAAAAAGGTCAAAATTAGTTTTTGGATTTGTTGGTACTAATTCGAAATTTTTATTATATTTGCTAAACCTGTGAAGGCCTCTTCTGATAGGCTTCAAATCTTCTGTGCTGATATTTAACTAATAGAAACTCATGCTATACCATTTGCCTGGATTGAGATAGAGGAGGCTGGGCAGTAACCAAAACACATCTGATGTTAATCATTATTAAAATATGTCTTTACTTTATTTTAAAATTATTAATTTTATTATTGTTAATATAACCATCACTCCAATTATTTTATTATTAACGACAATAACGTATTACTTTTATTTTTATCACCATCAACTCTATGATTATTTTATTATCCACAATAACGTATTACTTTTATTATTATTAATATTGCCATCAGTACGATGATGAACCTCTAAGATAAACAATATAAAAGTTGAACCCATCGAGTTGCCTTTAAGTCGTGCCAAAAAATAATCTACATAACGAGAATGGCTATCGCCTCTTTTCCGCAAATATGATAAAGATCTCAGTATTGGTTTTCGATTTATGTGACACTGGGAGAGGATATTGGTCACCTGCGATCAAATAAAAACACATTGTATATACTCTATATCGTTAGGAGTGTATACACTGCACAGATCTTTTAGGTGTTGGTTAAATTTAGTCATAAGTATGGCATAGGCTGTAGAATTTGCTGTCCTGCAGCCTAAGGTAATTTTCTTAATTAAAGATTAATTATTTCTCTCCCACATCTGTAATAAACTGAGTATGATTACGAGACAAAATATCTTGAAGCGAAATATCTACTCACCTATTGGTATTATTATTATAATCAAATAGAAGCGCTAAACCACAGGGGTCATACAGCGCTGCAGGTTATTGCAGGATGCAGGGAGAATGGGTTGTAAGAGGGAGATGGATGATTAGTAGGGTATGGAGTGCAGCAGGACAGTGGATAGTGCAGGGGTGGAGGGTAGCAAGAGATCGAGGTAGAAGGGACTGAGGGAGGTGCTAGAGGTATAATCTTCAGAGTTTGTGTAGTAAGTCAGTTTCTGTCAAAAAGTCAACGAGAGAGTCAGGATTAAAGGAGGGTCCATCTGCAAGAAGGGAAGGTAAAGAAAGGCCGCAGAGCGAAGACGCCGTTGGAGGTAAATTCTGCGTGCTCGTTGATAGAGTGGGCAGTCCAACAGAATATGTCGAACAGACACTGGAACCTGACAATGCTCACAGAGAGGGGCAGGGAGCCTCTCCATGAGATACCCGTGAGTAAGACGAGTGTGGCCGATGCGAAGACGGGAGAGAGTAGTCTCCGAACCTCGACATTGGTGACAAGAAGAAGGCCAGAAACCTATAATCGGTTTAATAGAATGAAGTTTGTTATTTAGCAGGTCAGACCAGCGTTGTTGCCAACGGGTGCGAAGGTGGGTAGCAATGACCGCAAAATAGTCCGTGAAAGGAACACCTCTATATGAAACTGGAAGGTCATGTACTGCTGACCGGGCAGCAGTGTCTGCCTGTTCATTGCCCTGTACGTCAACATGACCAGGGACCCAACAAAACACAATATCTTTGTGCTTGCTAAAGATACGGCGTAACCAAAGTTATGTACGAAGAACTAGGGGGTGATGTTTATCAATTTTACGGATAGCCTGTAAAGCACTAAGGGAGTCTGAAACGACCACAAATGGTGAAACAGGCATAGATGCAATACGGATAAGTGCCACAAGAATGGCATACAATTCAGCCGTAAAGATGCTAGCCGAAGGTAACAGATGCCCTCGCACGACGCTGTCCGGAAACACTGCTGCGAATCCAACACCGTCAGATGACTTTGAACCATCGGTGTATACTGCGATGGCATGGGAATGAGAACGGAAGTGGTCTAGAAAAAAAGAGCGAGAAGCCGCCGTAGGTAGTTGGGCTTTCGCGCAAGGTAGAGGAATAGAACAGACACGGACAGCAGGAACTTCCCAAGGGGGTAGGGGAAAGGGAGATGTCACATGAACGTATAAAGGTGGTAGTTGAAGGGAAGACAAGAGTGAATGTAGACGAAGAGAAAAGGGACGAAGTAAACAGGGGCGACGGACAAATAAAGAACGCCTACTAACATCTGTGACAATCCTATACATGGAAGGAGTGCGGAGGTTATGGGAGCGAACATAATAGCGAATACAATGTGCATCACGACGATCGGACAAGGATGGAATGTTCGCTTCTACATAGAGGCTCTCAACCGGGGAAGAACGAAATGCACCAAGGCACAAACGTAATCCCTGGTGATGTATGGGATTAAGGCTAGAAAGAGTAGCAGGGGAAGCCGCTGAATATATCTGGTCACCATAATCGAGTTTCGATAAAATAAGGGCTGAGTGCAGGCGGAGGAGAAGGCTACGATCAGCCCCCCACGAAAGATGTGCGAGGGTTTTTATGAGGTTCAGCCGGCTATGACAAGTTGCCTTCAGAGAGGTAATGTGAGGTTTATAGGACAATCGACGGTCAAACAGGAGGCCGAGAAACCTGACTGTATCACGTTCTGGGATACGTGAGCCGTATAGGTACAACGTAATTTGATGAGTTTTGCTACTAGAAAATTTAAACCCGTGAGAGGTGGCCCAATCGGAAACTCGGTTGACGGCATGCTGGAGGGAAACTGCAATGAGGTGACAGTCAGCACCTGCACAAGCTATAGCAAAGTCATCCACATAAAGTGATGACCAAATGTTGGATGGGAGAACTGATGCCAGATTATTTATAGCAAGGAGAAAGAGTGTTGTGCGCAGAACACATCCCTGGGGGACACCTTCAGCTTGGACAAAGTCTGGGAAAAGCTCATTATTAACCCGGACACGGAAATGTCTTTCAGTTAAGAAAGCCTTAAGGAAAAATTGTAGATTGCCTCGGAGGCCTAAGGAGTGAGCCTGGGTCAAGATATTATACTTCCAAGTTGTGTCATAAGCCTTCTCAAGATCGAAAAAGATGGCAATAACCGAGTGGTTATTGGCAAAGGCATTACGAATATACATATCTGTTACGGCCCCCTACCTAACAATGGTTGTTAGGTAGTTACCTTACCGGCGGCAGTCAAGGGGTTACGTCATCAGACCTGATGTTTGACTGCCGGGCCGGCTTGACTGACAGTGCTAACGAGACTCTCCCATACACAACACTGGAGAGTTCACCTGCTCCCTGATACACTACTGGAGTTCGCCAGGCAGACCTGCTTGAGAGTTGCAGACTTTCGAAGTGTGGTGCTGGTGACAGGTCTACAGTGCTCCAGTGCTGAGAGAACTGGAAGCTCTATCCTCTCTAGACTGTGTTACTCGAAAGCAACTTTGTACTTGTGATGTTGGCAAGGCCAAGTACAGTTGATGAGGATACTGTAATGAGGAGAGCGGCAAGTCTGGTCACCAGAATTACCTACTGACTTTCATCGTACCTGCGACTATGTACCTGAAATTATGTACCTGAGGTGTCTTGTGTGACACTATGTTATGAGGTGTCTTGTGTGACACTATGTTATGAGGTGTCTTGTGTGACACTATGTTATGAGGTGTCTTGTGTGACACTATGTTATGAGGTGTCTTGTGTGACACTATGTTATGAGGTGTCTTGTGTGACACTATGTTATGAGGTGTCATGTGTGACACTATGTTATGATGTGTCTTGTGTGACACTGTTATGAGGTGTCTTGTGTGACACTATGTTATGAGGTGTCTTGTGTGACACTATGTTATGAGGTGTCTTGTGTGACACTATGTTATGAGGTCTTGTGTGACACTATGTTATGAGGTGTCTTGTGTGACACTATGTTATGAGGTGTCTTGTGTGACACTATGTTATGAGGTGTCTTGTGTGACACTATGTTATGAGGTGTCTTGTGTGACACTATGTTATGAGGTGTCTTGTGTGACACTATGTTATGAGGTGTCTTATGTGACACTATGTTATGAGGTGTCATGTGTGACACTATGTTATGAGGTGTCTTGTGTGACACTATGTTATGAGGTGTCTTGTGTGACACTATGTTATGAGGTGTCTTGTGTGACACTGATGTGTTATGGTGTCTTGTGTGACACTATGTTATGAGGTGTCTTGTGTGACACTATGTTATGAGGTGTCTTGTGTGACACTATGTTATGAGGTGTCTTTGTGACACTATGTTATGAGGTGTCTTGTGTGACACTATGTTATGAGGTGTCTTGTGTGACACTATGTTATGAGGTGTCTTGTGTGACACTATGTTATGAGGTGTCTTGTGTGACACTATGTTATGAGGTGTCTTGTGTGACACTATGTTATGAGGTGTCTTGTGTGACACTATGTTATGAGGTGTCTTGTGTGACACTATGTTATGAGGTGTCTTGTGTGACACTATGTTATGAGGTGTCTTGTGTGACACTATGTTATGAGGTGTCTTGTGTGACACTATGTTATGAGGTGTCTTGTGTGACACTATGTTATGAGGTGTCATGTGTGACACTATGTTATGATGTGTCTTGTGTGACACTGTTATGAGGTGTCTTGTGTGACACTATGTTATGAGGTGTCTTGTGTGACACTATGTTATGAGGTGTCTTGTGTGACACTGTGTTATGAGGTGTCTTGTGTGACACTGTGTTATGAGGTGTCTTGTGTGACACTGTGTTATGAGGTGTCTTGTGTGACACTGTGTTATGAGGTGTCTTGTGTGACACTGTGTTATGAGGTTCTTGTGTGACACTGTGTTATGAGGTGTCTTGTGTGACACTATGTTATGAGGTGTCTTGTGTGACACTATGTTATGAGGTGTCTTGTGTGACACTATGTTATGAGGTGTCTTGTGTGACACTATGTTATGAGGTGTCTTGTGTGACACTGATATGTTATGGTGTCTTGTGTGACACTGGGTGTCTTGTGTGACACTGATATGTTATGGTGTCTTGTGTGACACTGGTATTGTTACCCGGAGTGTCAGGTATTCAGTGGTGCATTCAGAGTTTGGACGGTGGCACGACACAAGTTTAAGAGTCGTGTATTTAATGTGTGTCATAACGCGGTGAAAAGGCTTTATTAGAGATTGAGTTCATGTTACAGGGGGGCGTGTCGAGATACAGAGACGGTGTCGTGTGACACAGGAAGGTGTCTTATGGGCACAGAGAGAAGGGTGTCGTGAGACACAGAAGAGAAGACGTGTCGGGTGACACCGGGGGCGTGTCATGTGACACAGAGAACGGGTGTCATGGGACCCCGTGAGAAGGCGTGCCATAAGACAGAGACAAGGGTGTCTGAGGACACGGTGGAGAAGGAGTATCATGACAAGGTGTGGTAGTGTCCTGCGTGACACTAGTAGACGGCAGCGACTTGACATTGCTCTAAGTACATGATTTTATTTGTGACTTTTATCTGGTACCATGATTTTGTGTATAGAGAAAATATTATGTTTTTACACAAATTATTAGATTGATTTTACTCAGATTATATGCTTTTATATTAATAATATATATAATATAATAAATATTGATCTGAGATTTTACTTAGTATCCCAAACAGTCGTTAATTACAAATGCTCTTTATTTTGTAATAATATCCAAGCGCAGTAAGGGGTCAATGGCAGAACGGCCCTTACGAAAGCCATATTGACTAGTGGAGAGACTACTGTGAGTCTCTAAATACCACATCAAACCTCTATTAACTAGACGTTCCATCACCTTGCAAATTGCACTGGTAAGAGCGATGGGACGGTAGTGGAGGTATCATGTCCCGTAGTACCTGGTTTGCGAAAAGGGAGAACAATAGCAGACTTCCACAGTTGGGGAATAACCTTGCGACCATATAAGATTAAAGAGTCGTAAGAGGACAGTAAGAGCAGACTGATGTAAATACTGTAGCATACGAATATGTATGCCGTCTGGCCCAGTTGCCGATGATCGGCAAGCAGAGTGTGTTGCCTCCAGTTCTTGAAGGTTAAAAGGTGCATTATAAGATTCCTCTGAGAGAAGAAAAATCTAAGGGCTTTAACTCGCTGGCAGACTTAGAAGAACGGAACGAGGGGCATAGATGGAGCCCCTGAGAAATGTGGACCAGATGATTACCAATTTCAGTGGCAACGGCAAGAGGGGTGCTATATCGACACCGGCAACCTGAAGAACAGGAGCCGGGTCGGGAGAATTTACCACTCAATTTCCGCACTTTCTTCCAGACTGCACTCATTGAGGAAGCCGAAGTGACCGTGGAAACGTAATCTCGCCAGCAAGTGCGTTTAGCGTCACGTATGACACGGCGAGCAATTGCTCTCTTCTGCTTAAAATCAAGGAGTTCTCTGTGGTTCTGTTATACCGATACCTCCCCACGCAGCGCGTTTCAAACATACTGCCCGAGCACAAGCAGGAGACCACCATGGCACGCACTTCTGAGAATGCTTGCCGAGGTTTGGGGATAGAATGTGAAGCTGCCGTGAAGCTGGAGGACGAAAAGAGATGTAAAACCTCATCGATGGAGGACGAGGAAAGAACTTCATGAAAGGTAGTAAGATATGTGTAAAGGTCCCATTTCGCCTGGTCAAATTGCCAGCGTGGGTTACAAGGAGGTGGAGAATACGAAGGGGACATGAGGACGATTGGAAAATGATCGCTGTCATGTAAGTCCGGGAGGACAGACCAGGTGAAGTCAAGGACAGTTGAGGAAGAGCAGATGGAAGAGATCGACGCAAGAGAAAGAATGAGTTCGAGGATCAGAATGGGTGGGAGTACCCGTATTTAAAATATGGAGGGGGAGAGAAGCAAGAAATGCCTCCAACTGAACGCCACGGGAGTCACAGTGCGACCCTCCCCCTCAAAGAAAATGGTGTGCATTAAAATCACCAAGTAACAGAAGGGGTGGCGGCAAGGAAGAAACCAGAAAATCAACATCAGGGATAGACAATGCCCGAGGAGGGGAGAGATATAAAGAACAGAGTGTATACCACTTATTCAAGTGGATACGGGCTGCGGTGTAATGTAGAGAAGAATGAACATAGAGCTGATGGTATGGAATACCAGTGCGTATAAGAAGAGCACTTTCATTAAAGGTTTCATCGGAAAAAGGATCCGATGAATATAACAAATCATAGCCCGAAAAGGGATGGATAACAGAGGATTGCAATTTGGGTTCTTGCAAACAGACCACAACAGGAAAAACTGGGAGAGCAACACCTGAAGCTCACCCCAGTTACCCCTGAGGCCTCGTATATTCCACTGCAAATAAGCCATGATGTATGAAGAGAAAGATACAAGTCGAAGTTAGAGGTATCTATGGACTAGGGTTAGAAAAGTCCACGTGTGGAGGCAGCGGAAGACCTGTAATCAAAGAAGGAGTGGGATGCTGTGAAGGAAGGAGGGGTGTAGATGGAGGAGAGAGATGAGGAGGAACCGGAGGTGGAGCGGTGTCCATCAACGGTCCAGTCGCTACCTACCTGGAGGGCATTCCGGGGATCGACGTCCCCGCGGCCCGGTCTATGACCAGGCCTCCCGGTGGATCAGAGCCTGATCAACGAGGCTGTTACTGCTGGCTGCACGTAGCCAATGTACGAACCACAGCCCGGCTGATCTAGCACTGACTTTAGGTATCTGTCCAGCTCCCTCTTGAAGGCAACCAGAGGTCTACTGGTAATGCCCCTTATGGCTGGTGGGAGGCTGCTGAACAGTCTTGGGCCCCGGACACTTACTGTGTTTTCTCCTAGTGTACTTTTCACTGGGGGTACGTTGCACCGTCTGCCAAGTCTTTTGCTTTTGTATGGAGTGATTTATGTGTGCAAATTAGGGACCAGTCCCTCCAGAATCTTCCAGGTGTAGATTATGATATATCTCTCTCGCCTGCGCTTCAGTGAATATAAGTCTAGTGCTTCCAGGCGTTCCCAGTAGTTAAGGTGTTTGATGGAACTTATACGCGCAGTAAAGGTTCTCTGTACATTCTCTAGGCCTGCAATTTCGCCTGCTTTGAATGGGGATGTTAATATACAGCAGTATTCTAGCCTAGAGAGAACAAGTGATTTAAAAAGAATCATTATTGGCTTGAAATTTCTTGTCTTGAATGTTCTCATTATCCATCCTATCAGTTTCCTCGCAGATGTAATAGTGGCATTGTTGTGATCCTTGAAGGTGAGATCTTCGGACATTACCACACCCAGGTCCTTCACATTACTTTTCCGCTCTATTGTGTGATTGGAGTTTGTAATATACTCAGTCCTAGCTATTATTTCCTCCAGTTTTCCATAACAGAGTAGTTGGAATTTGTCTTCATTGAACATCATATTGTTCTCTGTTGCCCATTGGAAAATTTGGTATATAAATTCTCGGAGATTTGCCGTGTCCTCAATGGATGACACTCTCATGCAGATCCTAGTATCATCTGCAAAGGATGATACAGTGTTGTGGTTTACATCTCTGTCTATGTCTGATATGAGAATGAGGAACAGGATAGGTGCGAGTACTGTACCTTGTGGGTCAGAGCTCTTCACTATGGCAGCATCCGATTTAACTCTGTTTACCACTACTCTTTGTGTTTGATTGGTTAGGAAGTTGAAGATCCATCTGCCTACTTTGCCAGTTATCCCTTTAGCACGCATTTTGTGTGCTATTACACCATGATTGCACTTGTCAAAGGCTTTTGCAAAATCTGTGTATACTACATCTGCATTCTGCTTGTTTTCCAGAGCATCTAAGACCATATCATAGTGGTCTAGCAGTTGCGAGATTCAGGAGCGACCTGCTCTGAAACCATGTTGCCCTGGGTTGTGCATTTTTTGGGAGTCCAGGTGGTTTGCTATCCTGCTTCTTAGAACTCTTTCAAAGATTTTTATGATAGTTCTTAGCTACTGCTTTGCTGCCACCTTTATAAAGTGGGGCTATATCCGTTGTTTTTAGTGACTGGAATCTCGCCTGTGTCTAAGCTCCTTCTCCATAGTATACTTAGGGCCTGTGAGAGGGGTTTCTTGCAGTTCTTAATGAACACAAGAGTTCCACGAGTCTGGGCCTGGGGCTGAGTGCGTGGACATGTCGTCGATCTCTTTCTCAAAGTCTAGAGGAGTTAGGGTTATGTCAGAAATTTGGCATACATTGGCAGGGTTTTGAGGCTCATTCATGAAAAAATTGTTTGGATTGTCTATCTTTAGACGGATTAGTGGTTCGCTGAACACAAAGTCATCATGAGATTTCAGTATCTCACTCATTTCTTTGTTGTCATCTGTGTAAGATATGTCTTGTCTGAGCAGGGGCCCTATACTAGAAGTGGTTTTTGCCTTGTTTTTCGCATATGAAAATAAATATTTCGAATTTCTTTCAATTTTACTAATCGCTTTTAGCTCCTCTTGACTCTCCTGGATCCTGTATAAGTTCTTTAATTTTAGCTCAATATTTTCCACTTCCCTGGTTAGCGCTTCCTTCCGTGAATCAGATAGTCCAGAATTCTTGATGAGCTCAGTGATTCTTCGTCTTCTGTATAGGGAGCGTCTCTCTCTCTCCTGTTTACTTCTTCTCTTCTTTTTTCGTAGAGGATTATGCCTTGAACATACTTCAGCTACCAGATGATTGATCTTTTCAAGGCACTGGTTAGGGTCCATGTAATTTAAGATATCTTCCCAACATGTTTAATTTAGGGCATAGTTTACCAGATCCCAGTTGATGTTCATGTTGTTGAAGTTGAATTTGGTATAGGTACCCTCATAGCTATATGCTATATGCAATAAATCCTGCGATAGCTTCCAGCGTTTCGGAAGACATAGATGCAGGATGTGGGATCACAATAGAGATGGAAGGATGAGGAGGGTGAGCAACAATCTGGGAGACTATAGACTGTACTAAAGTAGAGGGCGAGGAGATGGAAGAGGAGACTGTCGAAGGGGCTTGGGAGAGGACAGGAGTGGAAGGGACCTGGGGGGGGGGCAGTCAGGGAAGAAACTTGGGAGGGGACATGGGATGAAGATATTTAACGAGGAGGAGGATGAACCTCCACACACGTTACAGAACTAGTCGGAGGTGAAGAACCCGGCAATGGGGATTTTTTTGCCGGATTTATGAGAAGAAGAGGGGCGGTGAGAATTAGGTGTGCGACGAGGGCGTGAAGACACAGAACTGTGCGAGTGAATAGAGGAAGGGGTGAGAACAGTATGGGATGCCGAGGTAGGGACCTTGGAGCCAAGAACAGCAAAAGAATTCGAGACAGGGGTGACTGAGGATGGGGTGCCCACAGAGGAAGCCGCGTAAGTTGTGACCTCAGAAGTGGGGGGACGTTTAGGAATGCGAGAATAGGAAATACGGGGAAGTCTCCCTTGAAGGTGTAGATGGGAAACGGCCATAGCATATGAGAAGCCTTCCGCCTCTTTGAGACAACGGATTTCCCGCTCATTTAGGTAAACCTGACAACGGTGAGAGTACGATGGCGCCTCACGACAGTTAAGGCAAGAAGGAGGTAGATTACAAGAAGGACTGGCATGGTCGTCGGCACCACAGACTGGGCATTCGGCCATGGACCTAAAATATTTCGCTGGATGACCAAAACGCCAGCAGTTTCTACACTGTTGCTGTGTAAGGGTCACCTTTCGAACTTGTAAACGGTGACCTGCAATGTAGACTGAGGGTGGAAGTTCATGGCAGTCAAATGTTAAACGAGCTATATTGCAAGGATAACGTCTTTGCTTACGGGCAGGGAGGACAAAAGTGTCAACTTTAAGGATAGGGAGTTCTTGGAGCTCAAGTTGCTCAAGAACGTCATCACCACATGTCTGGAAATTCCGTTGGACAATGGTGTGGGGTAAAATGACAGTACCACTACAAGAATTGAGAGAATGATGTTTGTCAATAGTGAGAGGAATAGAATCTATGGTCGTAAGCAGAGAAAGATCGCGAGCTTGGCCAGCATTCTGGACCGTGATGATGTGAGTGCCGCTCTTGAGAGCGTGAAATGAGATATCTTTACCTACATGGCGTAGGAGAGCTTTACCAATACTATGATTGAAAAGATAGGTAGTTGGAGTAGCCTGTCTTAGAGTAAAAAACTTTGTCCATTGAGTAGTGTGAAACAAAGTGTTTAACTGGAGTGCCTGACGAGCTAATCGTTTCTGAGATGAATGAATGTAAGGGTCTTGGTAGTTTGGATGTGGGACCGGAGGTGGTCCGACGTGTGACGGGCGAGCAATCCGAAAATTGCTGCACCGTAGAAGGAGAAGCCGGAATCAAAGTCAGAGAAGAGCGAAGGTCAGATGTGTCAAAATTGCCGGTCGGAACCCCGGTACCTGAAGCAGGTGATGAACCGGCACCAGCAAGAGGTACAGAGGTATTGGAGGTGTGCGAAGAGTTGTCCATTAATGAGGTAGGGTCAGAACTAGGTGCGGTATCAGGAAGGGTCCCGGGAGTAGTAGGTTCACGGATTGGGTCGTCCATGGTTAGGTTACTTCTCTCTTTTCGTTTTTAATAAAAAAAAAAGAATAAAAAAAGGGGGGAACGTGGAGGAATAGCTCCTAGGAGGAATGAAAGGGGCGTAAATCCCCCTCCACGCCCAGGAGGACCTCAACACCGCAAGTAGTGCAGATGCTGCATGGAACCCGTGCCATACCCTTCCCTTCATGCCAGTAAACCAGCAATCCGGGATAGCAACCTCACATCCACCGAGCCACTTCGGCGGACAAAATAGAGGGCTGCTGGATACCTGCCACAAAGCATATCTCCTTCGGCTACCACCCACGGAATCCGAAAGGTGGCCTCCAGAGATACACCCGTCGCCCGAAAGATACCCAAAGTCACCCCCTGGGAGACCGGAGAGGGATCGAAACATCCCCAGGCGATCCAGATTCCACGGCAAACTACACCACTGCCAGGAACCTCAATGGAATGGGATGGACCACGGTACCCTTCCTCCTACTTAGGAACCAGAATGCCTGTGGAGAGAAGCCCACAGGGTAAAAATGGGAAGGGAATAATGGAGGGATGAGGAGGAGGAGGAGGAGGAAAGGGAGAAGGGAGGATGGGGATGATGGGAAAGGGGAGGGGGGATTAGGGGGTAATTAGGTTCGGTGTGAGGAAGGAGACCAAGTGGTCTAATTCTTCAGACCGATAGCCTCTTTACCTTGTCAAGGAGCCCCCCTTAAAGAGGTCTGCTTACAGTAAAAGCTGCATTGGACACTGATAGGAACGTCATTCACATAGCACAGGAATAGCAAAGGACCCAGGATAATACCTTGAGGAACCCCACATGTTATCGGCATAAGTCCTGATTCTGTTGTTGATCTTCACAATTTGGTTCCTGTTGCTTAGGTAGGACTTAAACCATTCTATAGAACTTATGCCGATAGCTTGTAGTTCCTTACATAATATATTGTGGTTAACAGTATCGAAGGCCTTTTGCAAGTCTAAGGTTACCATTCCTATGAAATTCCCTAGCAACATTTCAGTTCTCAGGTAGTTCATCAAATTAATGAGGGAGGTGTTGGTTGAATGAGATCTCCTAAAACCTGACTGATTACTATGGAGAGTGTTTTTGTCATTAAGATACTTAACTACTTGACAGTACACCGTCTCCTCTAGAATTTTGGACATAACATTGAGTATACTAACAGGCCTATAGTTGCTGACATCAGATCTACTATTTTTCTTAAAGATAGGTGTAACTCTGGCCTCTTTGAATCCTTCCGTGACAGTATTTGTGGTTATGGACAAATTTATTATGTGCGCAATGGGAATTAGTAATTCAGAGGCTCCATCTTTTAGGAATTTAGGAGGGATGTTATCGAGACTGGTGCTTGTAGTTAGGTTTAATTTACTTAGTTCTTTACGTACGAAGTCATAAAATACACCTGCTAGTTGGCAACTGTTCGGGGTGACGCACTTATTACCTGGAGTATACCTGGAGAGGGTTTTGGGGGTCAACGCTCCTGCGGCCCGGTCTGAGATCAGGCCTCGTAATGTAATATATTTTAGATTTATCAGCGTCTGTGTTAAAGGAATTTGATGCAACCGGCAGTTTATTTACTAGTGTTGATGCGACAGAAGTGTAGTATGAATTAAAACAATTAGCCACTTTAGTTGACTCATGGCATACCTCGTTATCAATATTTAGCACAACGTTAGAACGATCTTCGACTTTATGGCTATACACCAACTGTTTTAGTTGTTGCCAGAGCTTTCTGGGGTTATTCTTGTACTCTTCGATTTTTTAACAATAGTGCCTTGCCTTTGCTCCTTTTATGAGTCTCTGTACTCTGTTCCTAAGTCTCTGGAATTCATTGAGCGCTGCAATATCCTGTGTGTTTATCTTAAATCTTTTCAGCAACTGGTCTCTGAATTTCATATTATCTAATATCTCAGTTGTCATCCATGGTTCAGTTCTTCGTTTAATCCTGACCTCTTTAACTGGTGCAATATTATCAAGGATGGCAGTGAACATTGTTTTGAATTTTTCCCAGGCATCATTTACGTCCGTGCAACGTGTAATCACTGTCCAATCACAATGTTGAAGCGTATTTATCAGTATTTATTTGCTGTATTTTAAAGTTGACCTCATTTTAATTGTCCTGTGTAGGCCTGTTCGACCCCTAATGATTTTTTCTGGTACAGTAAATGACGAGATGATCGCTAAGACCTGTAGTAATGACGCCTGACTGGCTAATGTTGTCAGGGCGATTACAAAGGATGTGGTCTAATATGTTGGCTGAGAACTGTGTGGTCCGGGTTGTTGCATTAATTAGTTGAGTGTAACTATATAATCTCAGACTCTGCTTATACTTGTTACATAGCCCATTATTTTGCAAACAGACATTGAAGTATCCCAATATCATCGTTTCAGAATTGCTATCAATTCTGGACAAGACTCGAGAAATCCTCTAAGAATTGATAATGGGTGGGGGAGGACGTGGTAACTGGTTTCTACTATGATTGCTTTAGTCTTTGGTAACAACACCTCAACCCATAGAATCTCCAGTTTATCATTCAAATCAGGTGTTGGGTTGTAGGGTAAGTCATTTCTTACATAGGAACATACCCCACCGCCATTCTATTCCTAACTAAGCGCTTTATGTTGCAACCTTATATTCTGACCTCGTCGTCAGTCACCGTGACATCCAACCAGGATTTAGAGACGGATATAACTGCCGCCCTAGTTCTGTTTGATAGAATCCTAATCTCTGACATATTGGGTAAGAGTGACCTCGCGTTGACATGAATAAAGTGAGGACATGTTTTCTTGAAGCAGTCACAATCATCAATATTTGGCATGGGGTCATTTGTGTTAAAAAAGTTAGGGAACTCAATGTCAGCACTACTAAAGGGTAATTAGGTTAGAGTGTATTTGTTACAAACATTAACATGACCAAACATACAACCACAATGCACCCACCCCTTACACGTTTTACATATGATGTGTTTACTGTTCTTCTTTGGTGTAAACATTTGTCTGGTGTTATTTGAGGTAATTGTATTGTTTCTGTGGTATCATATTGACCTATGCATGTATTACAGACAAAGTTAAGGTTTGCATTCCTAGCTACTAGTCCATTATATACATCGACGCTAATTTTATTCGTATGTGAGACCCTGTTGCCTGGTTGGCGAAGCTTTCGCTTCACACTCGGAGGGCCCGGGTTCGATTCCCGGCCGGGGTAGAAACATTTCGAGGCGTTTCCTTACGCATGTTGTCCTGTTCCCCTAGCAGTAAGTAGGTACCTAGGTGTTAGTCGATTGGTGTGAGTCGCATCCTGGGGGACAAGATTGAGGACCGCAATGGAAATAAGACAGACAGTCCTCGATGACTCACTGCTTTTCTTGGGTTATCCTTGATGGCTAACCCTCCGGGGTTAAAAATCCGAACGAAATCTTATCTTATCTTACCTTATGTGCTCCCACTCTTCACATACATCACAGTTGATCACCCGACTGCGGCTACCGACACCTTTACCACAATGATTTCAGGCACACCTAATCTGCATGGTTTGCACCTGTACATTAGTTTGAGGTCATGGATTAGTTTGAATATCACCACATAAGAGTGCCGCAAAAAGAGCTGTGTGCCACTGTTTTGTTTTTGTGGGTATGCGGTGTTGCCATACCTTGCAGCGATAGAGACATTTACTTTTCTGATAGGATGGCATTTGTGGGGCTTTCACTGTCCAGGGTGCCATTACTCTAGTGGCCTTTCCAATCCCCATGACTGATTTCCTTCTTCGGCGAATTTCAGAAGACATATAATTATGACAGCCTGTATCCCTCCGATGCCTGCCATCTTCACTCTTCACTCCCTTCACCACAAAAAAGTTTCTTCCTTCTTTTTTACAGAACCATTAAACCATTGCTAGTAGATTTCCTGCCCTTACTACACACATCCACTACACCCCTCACCTGTACCCTTGCTTTACAGACCCACTTCACCCCTTACTTCACAGACCCACTTCACCCCTTACTTCACAGTCCCTTCACACTTCAAACCCATTTCCATCCAGGCAGGATAAAAAGTTCTTGTCCATGCCGTTATCCATCCGAGTAGCGTCGTCGGTCCGCTCTAACAGGGTTGGCATTCTGTTGTTGACTGGTCCAAACCAGGTGATGCATCAGCTATGTCTAAATGTTCACTTCCTTCCCGCATTTGGCATTTAGGAAAAAAACATCACTACAGACCTGTCAGTTTCCTTGGAGTTTTGTCCTTAGATTTTCTCCTATGTTGTCTTCCCATTCAGCACTGATACAGTTGATGAGGTCAGTTATTTCAGTGTAGTGGAAAGCGTCGTTTGTCTGGTTGTACTTCTGGTTGCATTTGAATGCCGGTCGTCCCCTTCTGGTTACATTTGGTCCATTCGTAGTCGTCACCGAATGCTGTCACGAAGCTGCACAGTAGTAAGAGTTCGTTGATATTCTATGCCAGTGGAACGAACAATTTGCCAGCAACGCTGCAGAGTTAGTTTGGACAAATTTAATAGAGTATACTCAGACACCAGTCGTCTAACACGTGTTAGTGGCATAACCCACTATAACAAAACGCTGTTTGCAATACACGCAACACGCAGCAATAGCACAGTACGACTTGCTATAAGCTATAACATGATAGACCCGCACTGCAGAAAGCTATATAAGACCCAATATTATGATACTAAAGCCAGCTCAGCTCCCGGCAGAGCTCCCATATTATGAACACAGGTACATATAGTACGGCATCAGTTGCCTCCAAGGTGTCGCAGTGTGCGGTTCTCTGCTCTGCAACTAGCCCTCTGTTGGCGAAAACCATCTTTACCCAACAAGATATAGGGTAGCCGGCGACAGGTTCATACCGTTTGTGTTGACCTACTACAGGGATCTTTGTTGGATCATAATGCTGATGTTCTTCTACAAATTCTACGAGAAACATATAAGATCGCTAACGATGACATCTATGGCGTGTCCGTGAACGGTGCATCCTGGGTGTTTGTTAAGTTCATGTCTTCTACAGTGTTTGAAGAGATCCTTCAACAGTATCAAGATCAATGGTGTCAAGTCACTCCCAATGTAGTAGTATGTCTACGAGATGTATCTCATACTTATTCGTGGGTCAAACTTCGAAATGTCCCTTTTGAAGCTGATGGATATACGATCCGTAAGGCTTTCGACAAATTTGGGACACTGGACCTTTTGAAGGTAAACCGGATGGGTCATTTTTGGTAAAAATTTCCATCAAAATGCCCATTCAATCTTTTGTGCTCCTTGACGTATTTCATACACAAGTATATGTGTATTACCCAGAGCAAAGGAAGACATGTCGTTTATGTGATGCGTATGGGTGTATGGCATACCAATGTGATCGTCGGCATCCTCGCCAACAGAGTGACAGAAGAGTGCCATCTGATACTCCTACATGTGTTCCAGAGGCCGTCGAGAGTGCCTGTACGGCGACAATGTCTCCAATGCCCTCCTGTGAAGTGTCTGATATTACACCTGTCTTACCGTGTGTGACATTGACCTGTACAGCAAGGACGGTTGATGATGTCGATGTGGTGGCGTCGTCAAATACTACTGTCTTGAGAAATGACGTTGAGCTAGGCCTCCTGGTATCCTTTCCGGAACTAGATAGTGAATTAGAGGAGTGTCCAGTGCCACTGTCCATCCCAGTTGTGTCCGATGATAGCGTTTCAAGTCCCCCCGTCAACGATTGCAACTCCCGACAGACCCACTGTGATAGTTACTAGTGTGGAAGTGCACGGGCATGAGACCTCGCCTGCCCGTGCTATAGTAAACAGGATTTCCCGGAAGCGGGCGGCGGGGAACTCAAGTAGTGATGATGAACTGACTCCAGGTCAACGTCCTGGGAAAAAGTCATGGGTCGCAATAGCGGCTCATGGCTGTGTAGAGTTTGAACAGGTGGAGAGTTTCTCGCCTGATGCTGTTCTTGGCGATGACGGTATTGTAGCCCAGAGTATAAATATGTTGCAAGTGACTACGTGTGATATATGCCAGCAATCTTCCAGTGTTTAACCATAAATGTTAATGGGTTGCGGGCACCTCATCAGAAGAATGCCTTTGAACAGTGTTAAGTCGCTATAGTCCTGATGTCCTGTTTATTCAAGAACACAATTATTGGGATGTGAGTGAATTGAGGATACGAGGGTATGATGTTTATGATGTGAATAGTCCGCGATTGAAAGGTGGAGTGGCAGTATTGATACGAGAGGGCAGTCCTTTTCAGTTACGCCATTGGGAAGTTGCGTCTGATTGTAGGTTGGTGCGTGTTGACGGGTGGTGGGGAACGACAAGCGTGGGATTTATGAGTGTGTATGGACCTGCGGCGAGTGAAGCGAGTACGAAAAAAACTTTTTTTTTGTTCAGGATACTCTTGTGTATCATTTCCGGTCACTACCCATGGTGGCTGTCATGGGTGGTGACTGGAATTGTGTGACGCCACGACGGGATGTAGAACTGCAGGGTAGTGGCTTTCATTCCCAGCTTGGTTTGCACGATGTGGAATGTGATGTAGCTGGTGGGGTGGATTTTACTTTTGTAAGACAGGGCTATGCAGCTCGAATCCATAGGATTTATGTTGCCAGTGCAATTGATATATGGAGGGACTTGTTATGAACATTTTACCGATCATCATGCGGTGTTGATATGTCTCTCTTGGACTGGGTTACCGCAAATAACACCTCGGTTTTGGAAATTGAATGTTAGTATTTTAAAAGAGGAAGATGTTCATGTATTATTTGGTCGGATGTGGTCTCATCTATGGAACGAAAGGGTAGGCTTTGTAGATATTCTAGAGTGGTGGGACTTAAGAGGTAAACCTGATATTAAATCTTTTTTTCGGGCGGTGATTAAAGAAGCGAGACAGTTACGTTATGGGAAATTACACTATTTATGACAACAATTGCATTCATGTTACGAGCCACGTGCAGAATATCCAGTGGATACCATTGCCGGACTGAAAGAGGAAATATTGGATCTGCAAAATCAGTTGTTCCACGGGGCGCGCATTGCGGCTGGTATTGATGAAGTACTTTGGGGTGATCGGCCATCGGCGTATGTCTTACGTGAACAACATCTACGTCGTCGGGCTTTATATATCATGAGTTTTACGGTACGAAACGGAGTTGAGTCCTTCCCGACGGGTACGACAATAACAAATACCGATTGTATGAGTCTTTATGCTGATATTGTGTACCGTAATAAGTTTAGTGGTTGTCGAGAGCATTCGGTTGCCATGGACGTTGTTCAGTCATGGGTATCTTGCCGGCTAAAGAAGAATGAACAACTGTGTGCTATTGGGCCTATTGGAGCTGATGACATACGATCTACCCTTCACGATATGAAAACAGGAAAATCGCCGGGGTCGGACGGATTACCATTTTAATTTTATTTGGAATTCTGGGGAGAACTTCATGGGTTTTTAATTCGGTTATTAAATAGCATGAAAAATAAGGGTAGATTAAGCAGGTCTCAACGGGAAGGAATAGTAGTCCTTGTCCGAAAGAAAAATGAAAGTACCGCCATCCATGATTACAGGGCGATTACCCTGTTAAATACTGATTATAAATTACAGTGGTCCCTCGGTTTTCGTGCATCTCCAAACTCGAACATTTATGTAAGTGTATTTTCGTAAGTGCTGTTGCAAGTGTATTTTTAAGGGTCTGAAATAGACTAACCTACGTGACATTATTTCTTAAGGAAGTAAATTCGTTCGGTAATGGCACTTGAGCAGCATTCTGGAACGAATTATCGGCGAAAACCGAGGGACCACTGTATATGCAAAAATTGTGTAATCGCATTAAACCTCTCTTAGAGAAGGTTTTATAATCGAGTCAGGTCGGGATTCCAGGGTGGTCGATGTTTTTAGGACAAAAAGTAATTTGTGATTTTGTTCTTGATCATCAAAGTGGAATGGGGGAGGGGAGGGGAGAGGGGGAGGGGAGTGGGGGAGGGGAGAGGGGGAGGGGAGAGAGGGAGGGGACCTCGGGAGGGGGAGGGATTTTGGCTATAGACTGGAAGGCTGCATTCGATTACGTAGATCATCTAGTGTTGAAAACGATACTGGAGCTGCAGGGTTTTGCACGTCCAGTTGTCAGATGGGTAATGTCATTATACGATGACGCATGTTTACGTGTCCAGGTGAATGGGATGCTGGGTAAGTCTGTGTCTTTGCAGCATGGGATCCGCCAGGGGTGTCTGTTATCGTCAATTCTGTTTGCTCTATTTCAAGATCCATTATATAGGGTGATGGTAGATGGGTGTGGGCAGCATCCATGTACTGGGCAGTGTGGTAGGACCATTCATATCGTTGGCTATAGATGATATGACACTCATGATCTCCGATGTCGGTAGTTTGTCTACCGTTGATCGTCAGCCACCTCCCAACCTTGACAGTGCGAGGGTATCCCAGGTGAGCAGCATTTGACCCCTGGTGTCTGGTTGGTGAAGTTTTGTTTTCTTCAAAATGGCGGAATACCGGTGGAGAGTAAACACCGTCTGTTTGGAATTGTTAAAAGGTGTGGTATATCCGAGCAACGCTGAAGTCATTCTACCTCTCGTCATTAGAGATACTTACGGGATCCCTTACGAATACGGGATATCCCTGAATGGCACAGCAAGAATCTTCGTGAAATTTGTGTCGCCTGAGACTTACGAGAAGGTTGTGGATACATATCAAGAAAAGTGCATTGCCATCAACGCTAGCCTGGAGGTGCGCCTACGTGACATATCAGCCCATTATTCATGGATTCGCCTTTGTAATATCCCATTCAAAGCGGACAAAGTAGATGTACAACGGGTGTTTGGACGCTATGGAACTATACATGCTGTAAATGTGGGGTGATGGTCCCAGGGAATTTACGCTGGTATGTTGGAGGGGTCATTTTCCCTGTAAATGACTTTGAGGCATCCAATACCCTCGTATGTGACGATGGAGACGTTCAGGACGCAAATTTACGTCACCTACCCAGGGCAGGTACGGACATGCCATCTGTGTGGTGGCCCTGGACATATGGCCGTGACATGCAAGTGACAAAGGGAGCGGCAGCGGACAGAACAAGCTGAGGCAGCACCTAGTGTCATGATGAACAAGTGTGTGCCATCCCTAAAGGATGCGATATCGGTGGTGGATAACGTTCTGCAAGTTCTGCCAGAAAATGGGAAGTGGAGTGAAGCAGTGGAGGCCGCAGAGGAGATCGTCTCGACGTTGCCACCGGCGTCAGAGGACGATCAAGTTGGTGGTGTCAAGGGTGCACCATCTCTGGTGGAAGAGGTGGGGAACCCGCCATTAGAGTTGCCCAGTTTCGAGGACATTCAGAGGCTCCTCGATAGCCCATCGCTGGTGGATTTACTGACTTCGACAGTGACTTCACCTGTGGTGGAGACTGTTCTTGTGTGTAGTGTGGGTGCGGAAGAAAGGCGTGTGCCTCATAAGTCAATGGTAGAGGCTGAAGTAGAGGTGCACAGGGAAGATGGTGATGGGGATATGGATTACGAGGGGGCTTCCCATAAGAGGCCCAGTGCCCCTGTGGAGGACGATGTGTTGACCCCGGGACAAAGGTCATGCAAAATGGCTTGGGCAGATGTGGCCAAACGTGCCCAGGGTGATGCTTCCTTGTGAAAGTTAGGTGGGAGCGGTGGGAAGTCAGCTAGGAGCACTGGTGGAAATTCCAGGTCAGGTTTGACAGCGACAGGGAAGCGAAATGATAAAACCCAGCCGTTGTCTTCAAGTGCATTACAATAAATGTTAATGGCCTCCGTACAGAGGTCAAGAGGCGATGGGTGGAGGTCTCACTACGACGTTTGGATGTTGATGTGTTCTTTATACAAGAGCACAATTTTAGGTGTGGAAGTGAGTTGCGTGTGCAAGAGTATACATGTTACACGGGGAACTCAAACAGTATCAGGTGGGGTCATGGTTGGCATAAGGGAGACCAGCCCTTTTACGCTGTTGGCGTGTCGTTTTTACAGAACAAAATGTAGAAATCGAGAGGTGTATGGACGATGCTGGGAGAGAGACTTTTCGTTGGAATATAGAAACCTAACGATGGATGTATTTAAGTTGTTATGTCATCTATAGTGAGTTGATAGGTCACAAGATGGAGCATGTGGGTTGGTCTCCCGGGGGGTGGGAGGTTCGGTTTTGTTTATGAGGTGTTCTAGTGCGGGGGTGTGGCCTAGGATGATGAGGGGGGGGGGGTGACCTGTATGAGGTCCGGGGTATGTTTTCTTTGGTGTGGTTGACGACAAGGACCCTGTGTTTGGTTTTATCATTTCAGCAGAACTGTTGGTAATCCATTGTCAAGTACTTTTTTTTTGTAAGGAGACCGGACATATTACGTATTAGTATATAGTGGCATAAGAGATAGATACTCAAACTGGGCTGTCATAGTCCTGAGACTTTCATGAAGGCGGTGACATCCCAAGGTGTCAAAGGAGGTTTTGTATCTCTGAGCGCGTCGATTTGTGGCCTTACGTAGGATCATTCAGACAGTGTGACTTTACATCATGGAGAGACTTCCATGTAGTCTATCTGGTGGATTGAACCTAGTTGACATTTGGTGACACCTCTTGGTACGAGTATTGTTTGTGTACTGTGTAGATAATTAGATAATGTGTGCATGATGTAATCCTTGTAATATGTACTGATGTAATTGGTTAAAATTTCGTGTAACAGGTAAAAGGGAGGGGGGTAAGGGGAGTGGTGACTTAATATCAGGAACTTATGGAGTTTCGGCCAACATCAAAGGTCACATAGTTTTGAGTCAGGGAGCACACCCAAGCAAGTAGAGAGTCATATGAACTAACCTTGGATGGTATGCTCACCATGAACAAGGACTGTGGTAGGATTTATCATGGTATTATAGTGCCTCGACTCAGATTCGTATTGTTCAAAGTCATAAACTTATGGCAACGGCTCATCATGTAATGTACATGTGAGTTAGTCTAGGTAGGGTATCGACAATGAAATATAATAATGAACGGAAATGTGTTTTGACCTAAATGTATCACATACTAAATAAAGAAAACAACATACTCTGTATGACAAAACAAGGTCACTTGGTAAGGTACTGGTACTGTAGTTGTTGGTGTATTTTGGAGGGGAGTTATGGTCGGGGTGATGGGTGGTCCAAGGGAGCGTTAGGACTCATGTACTGGGTGACATGTACTATTTGCACAATTGGTATTCAATATATATATAAGGTACATATGGTTCGATGACTATGTTTTGTGTTAGGAAGTATGTATATTGTTATGTTGCAAACCGCTTTGTTAGAACTCTGCAAACACAGCCGATAGGTCGGGGTTTTACCCTTGTGATATGTAGGGTGTTGAGCTGCAGGAGGGTTTCCTTCTTATGGAGTATATGATCATATGGTCATGCAGCTCTGGGTTGTGGGAGTATTGGGTTTGTACTTTGTAGGTTAATAAAAGTAATAATATGCATTGTTATACATAATTATCATTGCCATGAATGTTTGTTTCCGCTGCGGCGGCCTTATGATGTAACTTGTTTTACATTGAATATGAAACGACAAATTACTTTCCTGAACTGGTGTAATGTTAAGACAGTGTATAATTGTTTTATTATTACACACATTTTTTTTTGTTCTTGATGTATATCTCTTCTTGTATGTACCTGTATGTACTGTTTTTAAATAAAATATAAAAAAAAATATCAAGATCCATTATATAGGGCGATGGTAGATGGGTGTGGGCAGCATCCATGTACTGGGCAGTGTGGTAGGACCATTCATAACGTTGGGTATGTAGATGATACGACACTCATGATCTCTGATGTTGGTAGTTTGTCTACCGTTGATCGTCTTATGAACCTTTTTAGTGAAGCTACGGGTATGTCATGTAATAAGGATAAGTCTGGGCTTTTACTTTTAGTGGAGAGCCCCTGGGCTGTGTGTGATTCTTTAAAAATATGTGGGATAATTCATGTGTCTAGTAAAAATGAGGGGCATATTTTCAACTCTCAGATGGTGGTTGATAGTGTTATCCGACGTGTAGGAATACTGAGGTTACATGGGTTAACACTTCATCAGCGGGTTTTTGGTTACTAATTCCATTCTATATGCTAAGGTATGGCACGTCGTGCGTGTTTTTCTGCTGTGCCCGAAAGGTGAGACACGTTTGTTAGTTCGCGTGTTTCGGTTTATCTGGGGAAGTCGTTGTTGTTTGATTACGCCGCAGTGTGCTTAGTTTAAGTGTTCAAAAAGGAGGTTTGGGGTTATTAGATTTTCATGGTTCCAGTTTAGCCCTATTTGTTAAGCATACATATGTACAATACCTGCATGTGGCGAGCCATCCAGTTAGTGAGACGTACCAATACCTGAGCGAGTGTGTCACAGGACGTGATCATCATAGATGTGTAGATATATTGCGTGTACTTACTGTAGTTTCCAACCCACGAGCGTGTAAGTTACGTATGTTAGTTCAGGCGACTGTAGAAGATGACGTGCCACCGGTCTGTGGTCAGTTTCCGTTGTATGCTTGGGCGGAGATTTGGAACCGGTTGGTGGATCTTCCTTTGCGACCCATAGTCCATGATACAATGTATAAATTCTTTCATAACATCTTGCCATCGGGTTCGGTTCTGTGTACGTGGCAGTTATGTGATTTGCCGTTTTGTAAAGATTGTGGGTATGAAGAAACAGCGTTTCATGCAATTTATTTTTGTGAACGTTTAGAGACCGTGTGATGTTGGTTTGGTAGAATTATTAGGTAGGTGGGTGTCAGAGTCTGTCAGAGTCCAGACAGGGACACGGTAGCTGTATTTCAGTACCATTGTAATGTCTGTTCTTGTAGTATGAAGTTTAACTAGTACTTGGACATACGTGTGGACCTACTTTAACTAATGCGGTACATGTTATTACAACCTCAGGTTCAATGGCCTGTTCTCCTGAGTGTAAAAGGGAGCTTGGAGCAAAGAAACAGTAGAAAATGCTTTGAATTTGTATTTCCTTCACCAAGCAATTTGTATTTCCTTCACCAAGTATTTATAAGGCTTTGTACAAGTATGTACACTATATACAGAGAGAGTAATAATAGTGCACGCCATGGTCGTCAAGGCAAAACAGCAGCCAATAGACAGAGACAACCATACCACAACCAGCTCAATGCAGGAATGACAATGACAAATTTGCGAGTGGTAACCACATCGCCTTTGCCATTGTCAAACTCGCATTATGATTGGCTGAAGCGAGTCGTTGATTTGATGATGGGGCCTCATCTCAAACCCTTAATGATAGTTCACTGGTTGGAGGGGAGCCTATGTGGGTGTGTTTAACATGCTCCGAATAAAGGGTACGTACTCTTTGCATGCAACACCCCCACCCCAAGAGGGCTCAGGACTAGGCTTCCACCTCAAATGGGTAGAGTGCCACCATGGCACATTACAATAATGGGACCACCTTTCCCCTCAACCATCCCGCTCATTAGAAAAAGCTAAACTTTTCTCGAGACATAAAGTCCGGCTTTAAACTTAAGAGTGAGACAGCAGATGGTAGGGCTAGAGTAGGTCCAAGATACCTGCGGTCGGTAGCAGAGTATCTCCTTCCTAAAAAAAAAACCCTACTAGAGGAAAAAAAAGAGCTGGTTCCACCCAAAGTCCCTAACACATCCTTACTAAATGCAATAACTCTTGGATAATACATCTGCTACCGTATTATTTTTGCCAGCGATGTGTGTAATTTTTACATTGTAGGGTTGCAACCTAATGCTCCAACGCATGACTCTTGTATTGTTGCTTTTCATGTGCTGGAGATACTCCAGAGGGTTGTGGTCGCTGTAGATGGTGACCACCTGAGAGGACTAGCCCACGTAGACATCAAAATGATCTAATGCCAATATTAGAGCCAGGGCTTCCTTCTCTATAGTGGAGTAGGCCCTCTGGAGTGGTGAATATTTGGCTGAATGGTATGCCACAGGCTGCAACCCATCATCCCCAGATTGCAGAAGCACTGCCCCCACTCAGACTCACAAGCATCTGTCTGCAAAAAGAAAGGTTTTGAAAAGTCTGGAGACAAAAGAATGGGCGCAGTACAAAGTAATCTCTTTGCTTTCGTAAAAGCATTTTGACATTCTGGGGTCCAATTAAAGGGAACTTTGTAACTGGTAAGTGAGGTTAGAGGATCAACAATATCTGCAAAAATTTTACAGAATCTTCTATAAAACCCTACCATCCCTAGAAAACGTTGCAGGGATTTCCTGTCAGGGGGTACTGGATAATTTTTAATGGCCAAGATTTTTGCAAATTTAGGGGCCACTTTGCCACTACCTACTTCATGGCCCAAAAAATTAATAGCAGATTGGCCAAAGGATGACTTTGATAAATTAACAGTTAAATGGAAGCTCTGGAAGGTCTCAAAGAGAGCCTTAAGCCTAAACATATGTTGGTCTCAAGTGTCCGACACAACAACTATATCATCTAGGTAAGCAGCCGTGCCTTCAAGTCCTTAATAGCCTGATGGATAAGTCTCTGGAATGATGCAGGCGAGTTTTTCATTCCGAAGGGGGTCACTGTATACTGATAATGACCTCCTGGCATTGGCAAAGCGTAAGCAATGCCAGATAGCAAGCTATCTAGATACAAGACTAGCTCCTGCTCCAACTTCAACTCTAGGCTCAACTCCTGCTCTAAGACTCCAAATTCAGATCCCGGACAGGCCCCATATTACAACCTCAGGTTCAATGGCCTGTTCTCCTGAGTGTAAAAGGGAGCTTGGAGCAAAGAAACACAGTAGAAAATGCTTTGAATTTGTATTTCCTTCAAGCAATTTGTATTTCCTTCACCATGTATTTATAAGGCTTTGTACATGTACACTATGTACAGAGAGAGTAATAATAGTGCACGCCACGGCTGTCAAGGCAAAACAGCAGCCAATAAACAGAGACAACCGTACAACAACCAGTTCAATGCAGGAATGACAATGACAAATTTGCGAGTGGTAACCACATCACCATTGCCATTGTCAAACTCGCATTATGATTGGCTGAACCGAGTCGTTGATTTGATGATGGGGCCCCATCTCAAACCCTTAACGATGGTTCGCTGGTTGGAGGGGAGCCTATGTGGGTGTGTTTAACATGCTCCGAATAAAGGGTACGTACTCTTTGCATGCAACACATGTATTGTGTTATTTTTGTGCGGGCGGATGTGGTTTCATAGGTAGGTTCATGGAAGGTTATATCAGTTTACTCATTGTTTTGGTTACATAAGTTAATTACCAGTGTGTGTCTTGAGCAATTATCTTGTTCTTGACATGAATTGTCTTTATTATATTGTATATCAGTATTGTAATGTTTTTCTAATAAAAATGTAAAAAAAAAAAAGTACGGCCTGTGTACCTGGTGGTAATGGGAGTAAAGTGGAGCAAAGCTCAACAAGACTATATGACTTGTATTTTCCTTCACCAACTATAAACAGCTGGTATTTATGTACACTATGTACAATATGTACAGTGGTGGAATAGCAAGTGTACAACACGGTGAAAAAAGAAGGCAAAAGTAAAAGCCAGTGAATGCATAATGCTCGACCAGCAGCTCAGACAAGTCTGTTCGTTCGGAACAAGTGAACTAGGCTGCGTCAGCATTGGCTGGCTTGTCTTTGATTGGCTGATGATCCAAGGTGCTGATGTAACGACCTGTATCCTATTGATCATTAAATCCTCAGCACCTGATATACTCGTAGCATATCACAACCATCAACACTATACTACCACCATCAACACTATACTACCACCATCAACACTATACTACCACCATCAACACTATACTACCACCATCAGCACTATACTACCACCATCAACACTATACTACCACCATGAACACTATACTACCACCATCAACACTATACTACCACCATCAACACTATACTACCACCATCAGCACTATGCTACCACCATCAACACTATACTACCACCATCAACACTATACTACCACCATGAACACTATACTACCACCATCAACACTATACTACCACCATCAACACTATACTACCACCATCAACACTATACTACCACCATCAACACTATACTACCACCATCAACACTATACTACCACCATCAACACTATACTACCACCATCAACACTATACTACCACCATCAACACTATACTACCACCATCAACACTATATTACCACCATCAGCACTATACTACCACCATCAACACTATACTACCACCATCAACACTATACTACCACCATCAGCACTATGCTACCACCATCAACACTATACTACCACCATCAACACTATGTTACCATCATCAACACTATACTACCACCATCAGCACTATGTTACCATCATCAACACTATACTACCACCATCAACACTATACTACCACCATCAGCACTATGCTACCACCATCAACACTATACTACCACCATCAGCACTATGTTACCATCATCAACACTATACTACCACCATCAGCACTACGTTACCATCATCAACACTATACTACCACCATCAACACTATACTACCACCATCAGCACTATGCTACCACCATCAACACTATACTACCACCATCAACACTATACTACCACCATCAGTACTATGCTACCACCATCAACACTATACTACCACCATCAGCACTATGCTACCACCATCAACACTATGCTACCACCATCAACACTATACTACCACCATCAGCACTATGTTACCATCATCAACACTATACTACCACCATCAACACTATACTACCACCATCAGCACTATGCTACCACCATCAACACTATACTACCACCATCAGCACTAGTACCACATCAACACTATCCTACCACCATCAACACTATACTACCACCATCAGCACTATGCTACCACCATCAACACTATACTACCACCATCAACACTATACTACCACCATCAGTACTATGCTACCACCATCAACACTATACTACCACCATCAGCACTATGCTACCACCATCAACACTATGCTACCACCATCAACACTATACTACCACCATCAGCACTATGTTACCATCATCAACACTATACTACCACCATCAGCACTATGCTACCACCATCAGCACTATGCTACCACCATCAACACTATACTACCACCATCAGCACTATGCTACCACCATCAACACTATACTACCACCATCAGCACTATGCTACCACCATCAACATTATACTACCACCATCAGCACTATGCTACCACCATCAACACTATACTACCACCATCAGCCCTATGCTACCACAATCAACACTATACTACCACCATAAACACTATACAACCATCTTCAACATCATACTACGACCATCAGCACTATAATACCACCATCAACACTATAATACCATCAACACTATGCTACCACCGACAACACTATACTACCACCATCAGCACTATGCTACCACCATCAACACTATACTACCTCCATGAGCAATATAATACCACCATCAGCACAATAATATCACTATCTGCACTATACTACCACCATGAACACTATAATACCACCATCAACACAATACTACCACCATTCAGCACTAATACCATCTTCACTATACTACCACCATGAGCATATAATACCACCATCAACACTATACTACCACCAACAGCACTATACTACCACCATCAGCACTATAATACCACCATCAACACTATACTATCACCATCAACACTATACTACCACCATGAGCACTATGCTACTCCATCAACACAATACACTGATACCTCCACCAACACCATACTGTCACCATCAACACAGTGCTACAACTTCCCCCCAATGAAAAGCAGGGGTGCCACTACCACGCTGAGAGACAACACAATAAGTGTCAGGGGCCCAAGACTGTTCAACTGCCTCCCAGCTTACATAAGGGGGATTACCAATAGACCTCTGGCTATCTTCAAGCAGGCACTGGACAGGCACCTAAAGTCAGTACCTGACCAGCCAGGCTGTGGTTCGTACGTCGGACTGCGTGCGGCCAGCAGCAACAGCCTGGTTGATCAGGCTCTGATCCACCATGAGGCCTGGTCACAGACCGGGCCACGGGGGCGTTGACCCCCGGAACTCTCTCCAGGTAAACTCCAGGTAAACCAACAGCTCTTTGTCACCATCAGTACTATAAAAGCACCATTTGCAATATTCTACCACCATCAACACTAAATTGCCTCCACCCGCACTATACCAACATCAACAATACGATACCACTATCAACATTACACTACAGCATCAACACTATTCTACAAACATCAACACTATACTACCACCATCAACACTATACTACCCCCATCAACACTATACTACCTCCAACTACATTACCGCTCTTCATACTATAAAACAGCCATCTGGATAATCATGCCACCATCTGCACTATACTACCACCATCATTACACTGCCACCATCATTACACTGCCACCATCAACACTATACTACCACCATAAGCACTATGAAACCATCACCAACACTATGATTCTACAACCAACACTATACTGTCACTTTCCACACTATACTACCACCATCAACACTTTACTACCACCATCAGCACTATACTACCACCACCACCAACATTATACTACCACTATAAGTACTATACAAACACCATCAGCACTATACTAAATCATCAAATCTATACAACCACTATCATCACTATGCTACCATTACCAACACTATACTGTCACCATCAACAATATAATACCACCATCAACACTATACTACCACCACCACCAACATTATACTACCACAAGTACTATACAAACACCATCAGCACTATACTATCGCCATCAACACTATAGTTCGACATCAGCACTACACGACCACCATCAGCTCTAGACTACCACCATCAACACAATAACTGTCACTATCAGCATCGTCCTACAACCATCAGCACTATAACCCCACCATTAACACTATACTACCACAATCAATACTATACTAAACCATCAAAACTATACAACCACTATCATCACTATGGTACTATTTCCAACACTATACTGTCACCATCAACAATATAATACCACCATCAGCACTATAATACCACCATCAACACTATACTTCCACCATCAATATACTATAAATATCGGCACTATATTACCATTATCAGCACTATACTACGACCGTCAACACTGTACTACCATCATTAACACTGTACTACCACCAACACTATACTAGCACCAACACTGTACTACCACCATCAACACTATACTACCACCACCAACACTGTAATACCATCAACACTATACAACCACCATCATTACTATACTACCACCATCAAGACTATACTAACACCTTCATTACTATACTACCACCATCATCATCACTATACTACCACCATCAACACTATACTTCCACCATCATTATACTATAAATATCGGCACTATATTACCATTATCAGCACTATACTACGACCGTCAACACTGTACTACCACCACTAACACTATACTACCACCAACACTATACTACCATCAACACTATACTACCACCAACACTATACTACCACCAACACTATACTACCATCAACGCTATACTACCACCATCAACACTATACTACCACCATCTGCACTATACTACCACCATCAGCACTATACTACCACAACAAACACTATTCTACCATCATCAGCACTATACTACCACCATAATTACTATACAAACACAAACACTATACTACCTCCTTCAGCACAATACTTCAACCAAAAATACTATACTTCCACCATCAACACTATATTAGCACTAACACTGTACTACTACCATCAACACTATACTACCACCATCAACACTATGCTAACACCAACACTGTACTACTACCATCAACACTATACTACCACCATAAATACTATACTGCCTCCATCAACACTATTGTGACATTAACTATACTGTCATTATTAACAATATAAAACCACCATCAGCATTATAATGCCACCATCAACACTATACTAACACCAACACTGTACTACCATCATCTACAATATGCTACCACCATAAAGACTATACTGATACCATAAACACTATACTGATACCATCAACACTATACTGTCATTATTACCAATATAAAACCACCATCAGGACTATACTACCACCATCAACACTATACTTCCTCCATCAATATACTGCAACTATCGGCACTATATTACCACCATCGGCACTATACTACCACCACCAACACTATACTACTACCATCAACCCTATGCTACCACTATACGCACTATACTACTACCATCAGCATTTTACTAGCATTATGAGCACTATACTACCACCATCAGCTGTAATATTCCATGACCAACACTGTACTGTCGTTATCAACACTATACCAACACCAACACTGTACTAAGACCAGCACTATACTATCACCACCTATACTACCACCATCAACCCTACTTCCTACAACTATACAACCACCATCATCACTATACTACCGTCACCAGCACTGTACTAGCACCATCAAGACTATACTACCACTATCAAGACTATACTACCACCGTCATTACTATACTACCACCATCAATACTATACTACCACCATCATTACTATACTACCACCATCATCATCACTATACTACCACCATCAAGACTATACTACCACCATCATTACTATACTACCACCATCATCATCACTATGCTACCATCATCAAGACAATACTACCACCATCATTACTATACTACCACCATCATTCTATACTACCACATCATATACTATGACCATCATCAAGACTATACTACCACCATCATTACTATACTACCACCATCATCATCACTATGCTACCATCATCAAGACTATACTACCACCATCATTACTATACTACCACCATCATCATCACTATGCTACCATCATCAAGACTATACTACCACCATCATTACTATACTACCGTCATCAGCACTATACAACCACCATCAAGACTATACTACCACCATCATTACTATACTACCACCATCATCATCACTATGCTACCATCATCAAGACTATACTACCACCATCATTACTATACTACCACCATCATCATCACTATGCTACCATCATCAAGACTATACTTCCACCATCATTACTATACTACCACCATCATCATCACTATGCTACCATCATCAAGACTATACTACCACCATCATTACTATACTACCGTCATCAGCACTGTACAACCACCATCAAGACTATACTACCCCCATCAACACTATACTACCACCATCATCATCACTATACTACCACCATCAACACTATACTTCCACCATCATTATACTATAAATATCGGCACTATATTACCATTATCAGCACTATACTACGACCGTCAACACTGTACTACCACCACTAACACTATACTACCACCAACACTATACTACCACCAACACTATACTACCATCAACGCTATACTACCACCATCAACACTATAATACCACAACAAACACTATTCTACCATCATCAGCACTATACTACCACCATAATTACTATACAAACACAAACACTATACTACCTCCTTCAGCACAATACTACAACCAAAAATACTATACTTCCACCATCAACACTATATTAGCACTAACACTGTACTACTACCATCAACACTATACTTCCACCATCAACACTATATTAGCACTAACACTGTACTACTACCATCAACACTATACTACCACCATCAACACTATGCTAACACCAACACTGTACTACTACCATCAACACTATACTACCACAATAAATACTATACTGCCTCCATCAACACTATTGTGACATTAACTATACTGTCATTATTAACAATATAAAACCACCATCAGCATTATACTGCCACCATCAACACTATACTAACACCAACACTGTACTACCATCATCTACAATATGCTACCACCATAAAGACTATACTGATACCATAAACACTATACTGATACCATCAACACTATACTGTCATTATTACCAATATAAAACCACCATCAGGACTATACTACCACCATCAACACTATACTTCCTCCATCAATATACTGCAACTATCGGCACTATATTACCACCATCGGCACTATACTACCACCACTAACACTATACTACTACCATCAACCCTATGCTACCACCATACGCACTATACTACTACCATCAGCATTTTACTAGCATTATGAGCACTATACTACCACCATCAGCTGTAATATTCCATGACCAACACTGTACTGTCGTTATCAACACTATACCAACACCAACACTGTACTAAGACCAGCACTATACTATCACCACCTATACTACCACCATCAACCCTACTTCCTACAACTATACAACCACCATCATCACTATACTACCGTCACCAGCACTGTACTACCACCATCAAGACTATACTACAACTATCAAGACAATACTACCACCTTTCATCTTAATACTATACTACCACCATCATTACTATACTACCACCATCATCATACTATACTACCACCATCATTACTACCCATCTATACTACCACCATCATAGACCATATAGCTACTCCACCATCATTACTATACTACCACCATCATCATCACTATGCTACCATCATCAAGACAATACTACCACCATCATTACTATACTACCACCATCATCACACTATGCTACCTCACATAGACTATACTACCACCATCAACTATACTACCACCATCAACACTATACTACCACCAATATTACTATACTACCACCATCAACACTATACTACCACCATCATTACTATACTACCGCCATCATCATCACTATGCTACCATCATCAAGACTATACTACCACCATCATTACTATACTACCACCATCATCATCACTATGCTACCATCATCAAGACTATACTACCACCATCATTACTATTCTACCACCATCATCATCACTATGCTACCATCATCAAGACTATACTACCACCATCATTACTATCTACCACCATCATCATACTATGCTACCATCATCAAGACTATACTACCACCATCATTACTATACTACCACCATCATCATTACTATACTACCACCATCAACACTATACTACCACCATCATTACTATACTACCACCATCATCATCACTATACTACCATCATCAAGACTATACTACCACCATCATTACTATACTACCACCATCATCATCACTATGCTACCATCATCAAGACTATATTACCACCATCATCATCACTATGCTACCATCATCAAGACTATACTACCACCATCATTACTATACTACCACCATCATCATCACTATGCTACCATCATCAAGACTATATTACCACCATCATTCTATACTACTACCATCATTCACTATGCTACCACTCATGCATTATATACCACCATCATCATCACTATGCTACCATCATCAAGACTATACTACCACCATCATTACTATACTACCACCATCATCATCACTATGCTACCATCATCAGCATCATAGTACCACCATTATCGCTATGTTTCCTCCACGAACACCATCAACACTATGCCACCACCTTCAACACTATTCTACCACTATTACCACTCTACTATTTCTTTTATCACTATTTTTTCCACTATTTTACCGTAATCAATGAATGTCAAGATACATCCTCACAAATTTATCACAAATAATATATTTTACCTTACTTTCTGAGAAAGAATTATTGTTCATCTCGAGACCACAGAAACTAGAAATTTTCTTAAGAATTTAATGTCTCAGAAGGTATTATAAAATAATTGCAACATGAAAGGTGTTAAGAGGAAAGTTCCTGACACAGGTTTGTTTGAAGACCAACCCTAGACAAGGAAAAGGGGTGCTAAAAAGTACGGTAATTCAAAGCAAAGGTGTTGTGAAAATGAGGAATTACCGTCCAACTCAAGTGTTAAGGAGAAAGTCAGTGACACAGAGGAAGCTGACCACCAACCCCAGAAAAAGAAGAGAAGGGTTGCAAAAAAATGTGGTAATTAGAAGAAAGGTGATGGTAAAATTGAGGAATTACCATCAAAATCAAGTGTTAAGGAGAAAGTCAGTGACACAGAGAGCTGACCCCCAAACCCCAGAAAAAGAAGAGAAGGGTTGCAAAAAAATGTGGTAATTAGAAGAAAGGTGATGGTAAAATTGAGGAATTACCATCAAAATCAAGTGTTAAGGAGAAAGTCAGTGACACAGAGGAAGCTGACCACCAACCCCAGAAAAAGAAGAGAAGGGTTGCAAAAAAATGTGGTAATTAGAAGAAAGGTGATGGTAAAATTGAGGAATTACCATCAAAATCAAGTGTTAAGGAGAAAGTCAGTGACACAGAGGAAGCTGACCACCAACCCCTGAAAAAGAAGAGAAGGGTTGCAAAAAAATGTGGTAATTAGAAGAAAGGTGATGGTAAAATTGAGGAATTACCATCAAAATCAAGTGTTAAGAGAAAAGTCACTGACACAGGTTTGGTTGAAGAGCAACCCCCAAAAAGGAATAGGGGTGCAAAAAAGTAGGGTAATTCGAAGCAAAGGTATTGTGAAATTGAGGATTTACCATATAACTCAAGTGTTGACACAAAGGAAGCTGACCACCAACCCCAGAAAAAGAAGAGAAGGGTTGCAAAAAAATGTGGTAATTAGAAGAAAGGTGATGGTAAAATTGAAAAATTACCCTCTAACTCAAGTGTTAAGAGGAAAGTCACTGACGCAGACGAGGTTGACCACCAACCCCAGAAAAAGAAAAGCCGGAAAGAAAAGAATGACACTGAAACCAGTGAGTAATGTAACAGTGAAGTTAAAATTAAGGAAATACCACGTGACTTAAACGACTTATAATTTAGACATATCACGAAAAAGTTTGCCATACGAAACGACATATTGCTTCTTACTAAGCGTCAGGTTCGTAAAATGTTTTCAGACGCAAATATTGACTAAATTAATTCCAATCGTTACAGCATATGCTGGAGAGTTAAGAGCGGTGCGGGTGACTTAGTCGTGAAAAAATTCAAAGGTAGTACCTTATACCTAGACTTATATAATGAAGTTAGGGCTCTGGTTAGAGTTTAAGGATTTCCTAACCTTTAACAGATTTATGCTGTTAGCCCAGACGCCAAGCTTCTAATTACACACTATGCCGGAAAACATTTATGGAACTTTGCGCGTTCAATGCCACTCCTGACTTATCTTAAATTCTTGGATAGTGCCGCTGCTTGCCTCCAGAGCTTACTTTCCCTAAAGATGGCGCACAATAATATCAGACGTAAAAACTTCTGTATTAATGTCATACGTAAAAAAAGAACTTCTAGGCAAACTCCCCTGGAATTTGAATGCGCTCTGATCGATTTTGGGATGGCGACAAACCTGTGTTCCACTCCACTATACATAAAACCAAAAAAATGTAAAGATGATGAAATAAATTGGGTGGCACCAGAGGTTCGTAATGGCAAACCAAGCATTAGTACATCCGATAATTACGGTTTCGCAAAATTGATTTTTGCTTTCTCTATCGGTGCGTATATTAAACTACCGAAATCGATCCATAATTGGATTTATAAATGCATAGATGAAGAGCGTAAGCGAGAGCGGCCAACAATCACTAAGTTGAGAGAAATAATAAAAAGAATCTAAGACTCATTCCTGTGATGTGTGTGTAGGATAGTAGACGCTGAGTACCAGTTGAGAGATGAGGCGTAGGATAAGGTAATGATGCGTAGGATAAGGTAATTGCGTAGGATAAGGTAATGATGCATAGGATAAGGTAATGATGCATAGGATAAGGTAATGATGCATAGGATAAGGTAATGATGCATAGGATAAGGTAATGATGCATAGGATAAGGTAATGATGCATAGGATAAGGTAATGATGCATAGGATAAGGTAATGATGCATAGGATAAGGTAATGATGCATACGATAAGGTAATGATGCATAGGATAAGGTAATGATGCATAGGATAAGGTAATGATGCATAGGATAAGGTAATGATGCATAGGATAAGGTAATGGTGCGTAGGATAGACAGATATGAAGAATTAGCAACATGTGCAACATATGAGTATCTTTATTTGTAGACGTTTCGTCATTCAGTGGCTTTATCAATACAAGGAAATAATGTAAATATTTCTACTTTGTTCACATTATGTCCTTGCTATACGCTATACGCCTAATTCTTCATCTGATCGGTATTAAATACTATTTATGTAGAACATAGTCAGAGTTTTTAATGAGTGAACACACAGACGCATTTGTCTCTCGTGATGCACAAGCCAGACAGCTATATGGGTCTATTTGGTTATCCCTCTTATGTGTGCTAGGAGGCAGGTGAACAGTCTTCGGCCCCTAACGCTTATTGTGTGAGGCACAGCTCGTCCTCACCGAGCATGATCTTAGACGCCGACGATGTCTGGAAGCATCGCAAATCACCGCCACCGACACTACAAAATTTCAAAAACATAAGCAAACATGATACTCGGCCAAGCAAACCACCACCTACCTAACATCTCAGGAGTCACTTGATCCAGTTGTCTACCTTTCCTCATCTCAATGATGACTCACCGCTCCCTTGCCATAGGCCCCTTCCCCTGTCATAGGTCTGTCATTGGTACTCCACTTGACAAGACGACGACTCACCGCACCCTTGTCATAGGGCTGTAAACGGTACATCACTTGACATGAATGCTCTCAGTGGGAATGGTCAAGGTCCCATGACCGAAACGTTTTCTAATAAATATGTCCTAGCGTTTGTTCTTGTGTTTCTTTCTTAACTAATTTATCGGTATCTATTACCAATGTTTATACTATATCTTAGTGTACTCATGTGGCTTTCGTAGTGTCATATCCGTGTGTAAAGTTGAGACTAATCCCTCTGGGATTGTCGAAGTGTAGATTATGGCGTTCACTGAGAATGAAAAAAGTACAAAGAAGGATGAAGAAATGTATCCTATACATATCCTATGTATATCAGAAATCTTTCTCACGAGGATAAACTAAGGGCCCTGAATCTACACTCTGGAAAGGTGAAGAATTAGGGAGGATATGATTTAGGTGGGTAAATGGAAAACAGGAATAAATAAAGAGGATATAAATAATGTACTAAAAATATCTAACCAAGACAGAACTTGTAGTAGTGGGTTCAAGTTTAAACATATTGAGGTAGTTAGGTTCTCCATTTTTGAACTAGAACAGGAAGCAGTTTAGAAGAGGGACCCTACCGTGAGATGATCAGAGACACTACCGTGAGATGATCAGAGACACTACCGTGAGATGATCAGAGACACTACCGTGAGATGATCAGAGACACTACCGTGAGATGATCAGAGACACTACCGTGAGATGATCAGAGACACTACCGTGAGATGATCAGAGACACTACCGTGAGATATCAAAATGGCATACAATACCTACAGGTTGGTAAGACACATAGGCAACTGTTAGGCATCTTTATACGGAAACGTTTCGCCTACACAGTAGGCTTCTTCAGTCGAGTACAGAAAGTTGGCATATGTTTAGCTTACCAAGGATAACCTAAAAAAAAGTCAGTGACTTATTTCCATTGGAGTCCTTGTAATAACTTATTATTTAAACATTAAACATTAAAACAGGTAAGTAAATTTACTATGTGAAAAGCAGTTACAGTAAAAGTAGATATACAAGGAATAAGGTAAACTAAGTTATTTACATTAGCATTAAAGAGAGGATCAGATCACAATAATAGGTACATGTTAGCTATACAAGAAATCTCTCTCCTCCTTTTCTGTGGCTATATTCATTAGGTACCTTTTTGGTTCTCTTCTTGAACTGGCTCATGCTATGACAGACTGACGTGTGCAGACTAAAAAACTTGGAAGCAAGATATTCTGGACACAGTTTGTGAGTATTTTTATGACGTGATTTAACTTCAGTTGTTTTACTCTAGTCTTGAGTATTCAGCATATCCAGTTGTTGTAATTCATCCCGGCCTACATGATCTCATGGTCCCAGGTCCAGGATGAACCTCACAATTTTGTTCTGGGCGATTTATAGTGTATTTTTCAGTTTCTTGTTAAGGTAGAATGCCATGAAGAGCAAGAGTAATATATATGGCATTGTATAAGAGCTAGGCCTATGGTTCTACGAGCCTCAGTAGGTTAGATAATATGCCTGTCTGAAAAACCATACCACGGGTGGGGTTCGAACCCGCGGTCAGTCTCAAAACTCCAGACCGTCGCGTAAGCCACTAGGCCAGCTAGCTTCAATAAGATTCATCCAACTAGGTATATTTCTACACCATAGGAAGGTTAGCATAGGCACCACTGTGACCACGAATGCAAGTTTTTACAGACGAATCTCCCGCTAGCATTGCCGTGACGAACTCTAGCTCAAGTCCCCCTCAAAGCCGTCAACATGACTCACGAAATCGTAATGACACGACTGCAAGCAAACCATACCACGGGTGGGGTTCGAACCCGCGGCCACAGTGGTGCCTATGCTAACCTTCCTATGGTGTAGAAATATACCTAGTTGGATGAATCTTATTGAAGCTAGCTGGCCCAGTGGCTTACGCGACGGTATGGAGTTTTGAGACTGTGACCGCGGGTTCGAACCCCACCCGTGGTATGGTTTGTTTGCAATCGTGCCATTACGATTTCGTGAGTCATGTCTGTCTGTAGAGGAACTTCAGTCTGGCATTCGCTTTCTTTACTACACTGTTCCCTATCAATTCTCCTGACATGCTTGGATCAAAGGAGATTCCCATATATTCTCTGAAGATACTGAAGTGATGGATTCCTGTTCACAAGACATTAAAATTATTTACCCTTTTAAGTTTATATTTCGTGCCAAAGAGTATGGCTTCCGTTTTCCCGAGGTGTAACGATAATTTGTTGTCTACTAAACCATTTGCTGCTGGATTCTAGTTCTAGTGATAGTACATTACGTCTATCTCGTAGGCCTTACCTGACACTAACAGATGTACACCAGCAGACATGTTACTTTATATGATAATTAGTGTGAATGTATTTATGTGAACCTGTACCTAAATAAACTTACTTATTTAAAGTTTATTTTTGTTTAGGTTTACCCTTGAAATAAACTTTGAAATCCATTTTCTACAATGGCTTAAAGAAAATTATTTTATGTAAATCTTTGTGTCTATTACATAATATTTAGAAAATCTAGTAAATTTTATATTTAGGTTTAATACACCATTTGACTTTTTTTGCCAATATTTTATTATTATTATTATAATTATTATTATTATTATTATTATTATTATTATTATTATTATTTTTTTTTTTTTTTTTTTAAATTATTTAAAAATTTTCTTAGGAGAACATAACAACTTCAAATAATTTCCCTTATTTTCATTTTGGCCTTAGGAAATGTTTTAGTTTTAAACGAAAATCATTTTTAATCAGGAAATTAACCATTTAACATCACCCCATTAAAGGGGTGGACCGAGCCAGCTGAAGGTCTCGATCAGACGACCAAAAGCTCCAGCTGCAGGTCTTCGTATGACTAAGACCAGTGTCAGGAAACACTTGTCCTGTTTCCTTACCTAACCTAACCTAATTATTTTACTTGACAAGATATATATAACGAGAAGTGCGAGTGTTTACCTTAATCTTAATCTTTATTTTAGGGATTAAATTAGTCCTATTTGGTGGTGAAAACGTTACAGGCAGCCATGAACCTCGTGTAGTAGATAGGCTTTAATTAAACACCATTAACCACCCCACTAACGCCCCCGCGGCTCAGTCCTTGACCAGGCCTTCCGATGGATCAGTGCCTAATCAACTAGGTTGTTACTGCTGGCAGTAGGCAATCCAAATTATGAACCACAACCCGGCAGATAGGGCACTGACTTTAGGTACTTGTCCAGTACCTTCCTGAAGATAGCCAGGCTTCTCTTGGTAATTCTCCTTATGATTGAAGTGTATAAATGGTAAACAGGAATAAACACAGGCGATGTAAATAGCGTGCTGAAAATATCCAGCCAAGACAGGACTCGCAGCAATGGTTTCAAGTTGGAAAAGTTCAGATTCAGGAAGGATATAGGAAAGCACTGGTTCGGTAATAGAGTTGTGGATGAGTGGAACAAACTCCCGAGTACCGTCATAGGGGCTGGGACGTTGTGTAGTTTTAAAAACAGGTTAGATAAATACATGAGTGGGTGTGGGTGGGTGTGAGTTGGTCCTGACTAGCTTATCCTACTAGGTCAGATGCAGTGCTCCTTCCTTAAGTGAATGTAACCTTACACACACAACCCGCAAAGTCACACTTTGTGTGACTTTGTAAATGGTCCAAGTCGGGCCGAAACGTCGTCGTAAGCTCCTCTCTTTTTTATGTGCGGGTTGTGTGTGTATTGTTCCAGTCACGGTATTGTGCCTTTTTGTTATGAATGTAACCTGACCTGGCTGGGTCGGGGCATTGGCTTAAGCTGGTTGGAGACTTGGACCTGCCTCGCATGGGCCAGTAATCCTGCTGCAGTGTTCCTTCTTTCTTATGTTCTTATGTTCTTATTGTGGGAGGCTGTTGAACTGTCTTGGGTCCGGGACACTTGTTGTGTTTTCTCTTAGAGTACTCATGGCACCCCTACCTGCCTAGTCGTTTGCTTTCGTAGGAGGTGATCTCTGTGAACAGATTTGGGACCAATCCCTCTAGGATATTCCAGCTGTAGATTATGACGTATCGGTCAAGAAACTCCAAACATTCCTAGTAGTTAAGGTGCTTGACAAAGCTTATACGTGCAGTGAAGGTTCTCTGTTCATTCGCTAGAACTTCGGTTTCACATGCACTGAATGGGCTGTAAGTGTACAGCAGTATTCCAGCCTAGAGAGAACAAGGCTGATGATACAAAAATAGGCCGTATGATTCATTCTGAGGAGGATACCAGTGAACTCCAGGAGGATTTGGACAAATTAATGTCTTGGTCTGAAAAGTGGCAGATGAAGTTCAATGTGGACAAGTGTAAGGTACTAGTCCTTGGTAATGAAAATATCCCTCGAATTTATAAACTAGGTGAAGTTGAGCTTGATCATACAGAATGTGAAAAAGACTTGGGAGTCATGGTAAGCAGGAATCTAAAGCCAAGACAACAGTGCCTAAGTGTGCGCAATAAGGCTAACAGATTACTCGGATTTATTTCAAGAAGTATAAGCAACAGAAGTCCAAAAGTTATTTTACAGCTCTATACATCACTAGTGAGACCTCATTTGGATTATGCAGCTCAGTTTTGGTCTCCTTACTACAGGATGGATATAGATTCATTGGAGAACATACAAAGAAGAATGACTAAAATGATTTACAGTATAAGAAATCTCCCGTATGAAGATAGACTTAGAGCGTTGAATCTCCACTCTCTGGAGAGACGTAGAATGAGGGGAGATATCATCGAGGTGTACAAGTGGATGATGGGCATAAACAAAGGAGATATTAATAAAATACTGAGGATATCGAACCAAGTAAGAACGAGAAATAACGGATTTAAATTGGATAAATTTAGATTTAGAAAGGACATAGGGAAGTACTGGTTTTCGAACAGAGTTGTAGATGCGTGGAACAATATTCCGAGTAGGGTGATCGAGGCTAGGACCTTGGGTGGCTTTAAAAAGAGATTGGACAAATATATGAGTGGGAGGGGCTGGGTTTGATTGGTGTCGTGAGTACGGGAATAAATTCTTAGGTAGTGGTGGTTTTGATATGGACCTGCCTTGTATGGGCCAGTAGGCCTTCTGCAGTGTTCCTCCATTCTTATGTTCTTATGTTCTTATCCCTTGTTTTGAAAGTTCTTATTATCCATCATATCATTTTCTTTGCAGATGTAATAGTGACACTATTGTGATCCTTGAAAGTGAGATCCTCTGATATTAACACTCCCAAGTCCTTCACATTTATTTTTTGCTTTATTGTATGATTAGAGATTTTTATATACTCCGTTCTAGCTATAATTTCCAAATTTTTTCCAGGTTTCTTTCCCATAGAACACATATAACTAAAGTGATAAAGGAAAGTGATAAATTCTTGATGAATATGAAGTTTCCTGAGTCAGTATCTTGGCACTGGCTTTAAAATAACAACAGGTAGCGAGCTTCTTGCCTGAGCTGAGTGTAAGGAGTTCAATGCTCTCCCTCACAGGCGAGTCAACCACTACACAGGTTCAAGCCATTCTTCAGAGTAAAAATGTACGTCCATTACATGGAGTGGGGACAATAAGGGAACACTGGATCAACATCCGGGGTCCCAGATTATTCAACATCTTACCAGAAGATATCAGAAACACGGCTGGGACAAGTTTAGAAGTCTTCAAGAGGAAACTGGACAAGTATATTTACCAGGTGCCAGACCAGGCTGTGATGGATATGTGGTGCAGCGGGCCTCCAGCAGCAACAGCCTAGTTGACTAGGCAAGCACCATACGAGTAGTCAAACTCTCGAAACTCTTCAAAGGTATATCAAAGGTTTCCCTATCCCATAAACTGCCATGTCAGAAGCCATGCAGACCATTTCAACACAATCGTTTCTAGGCCGAGAGACTGATTACCTCAAACGTTCTCCTCATCTTCCACAGTTCTTCTCTGCATGGGACTGAAGAAGTCACTGGTTTGCGAGACATTTCTTGAATAAAGATTATCAAGTGTTGCCCAAATGTTGTTGAACAAGTGTCACAAGTATTGCCCAAGTGTTGTTGCACAAGTGTTGTTGGACAAGTGTTGCACAAGTGATGTTGCACAAGTGTTGCCCAAGTGTTGTTGCACAAGTGTTGTTGCACAAGTGTTGTTGAACAAGTGTTGTTGCACAAGTGATGTTGCACAAGTGTTGCACAAGTGTTGTTGAACAAGTGTTGTTGCACAAGTGTTACACAAGTTGTAGACAGCCTGTACTGTCTGCATAGACAGCCTTGCTGTCTGCCTGCCGAGCATATGTAGCCTGTAAGCCTACATGGCTAGTTACCATAGTTTCCACCAGAGGGCAAGCCGGTGGGCATGCCAGCCTGCCCACCCCTGCCCCTCTCTCGCTCACTCAGCGGCTTTTACTAGAGTAACAAGCCTCGCAAGGCGCATGGCCAACCCGGGCCATGGCCACTAGCAAGCCACGTGGGATGATCACCAAGTCAGGTGATCAGCAAGCCACGTGTTGTGTGACCAAGCCATGTTGTTTACCTAGCCAGACCTCCCAAGCCACATGCTGTGGTCTGCTGCCTCATCAACCCATGAAGTCACCATCCTGCTGACGTCACGATGCTGCCATCTCCATGACGTCACCCTGGACGTCTGCCTGGCGTCACTTGCGATGTCACCCCATGACATCTATCAAGACGTCCCTCCAGGATGTCTCCTCGCGACGTCACCCACGACGACTGCCTGACGTCACTCGAGATGTCACCCCATGACATCCATCACGACGTCACTCCAAGACGTCCCCTCGCGACGTCACCCACGATGTTGCCTGACATTCCTCGCGACGTCTGCTGACGTCACTCGCGATATCACTCCATGACATCACCTCACGACGTCGCGCCTGACATCACATGATGTCCCGAGTGCTGTAGTTTCACAGTGAGCATTTTATTTTCATTATTTTCAAGAAGTTTGAGAGAAGATATATGTCAAGTGTTAATTATTTCCTCTCAGCCAATGTTCTCACATGTTCGTGTATTGCTTAGTGTCGATTTTTGCACAGAAAAGCATCAGTAAGCCATGTTGTACCGCATGTGCAGTATGTGTGCAGTTTTCTCATGTGTCCCATGTAGCACCTGTGTGTTACTTTGTCACCCAGTGTGACCCCGCATCCCGCGCCCTTGACAGCTGACATTTGTCAAGTCCAGGCATCAGTTACGAGCGTCTAAGCCCCTTGTACAGAAAGCTCTTTATTGTTCGCCGTTTGTAGATGCCTTTGCTGAATCGTACCCGCGACGATTCTCCCATCGAGACCGGTCCACTTCACCTACTAGACCGTCAGTCCAGTTATTTGTAGATGACCAGTATGGGGATGCTTAGACTGCACTCTGCTGTAACTTCAACTGTCAAGAGATGTCACTCGTCAAGCCGCAGTTAAGCCTGTCAGCCTCATGTCACAGCTTCAGTGAGCAGCCTGCACAAAGTTGATGTCACTTTGACTGCTAGCCCACTCATTGCAGTATGGTGTATGCTGTTACGACCTCCAGATGTTTCGCCGAGTCGTCCCTGTCCCGACTCACTTCACACTCGCCAGCAGCGACAGCTCCAGCGACAGTACCAGTCGAGGAATGTCCTCCTGAGTCGCTTGCCTGCAGAAGTCCTGCCCAGTTGTGACTACTGACGATGCCTCACTCGAGGGCACCAGCAGGTTGTTCCCCAGGTTGAGTGAACCCTGCAACTACTACGATGTCTGCTTCATCTCCCAGAGGAGACCGTACCCTGTTATGTCACAGCTCAGCCATAGCTATGTCTCCTATGTTGCAGTGTCTGTCCAGACACAGAAAGACGTGCAGTGCTGCATTGACGCTCACTGCCTTAGACCACGAAGCACACCTTTTTTTTTTCTTCCCTCTCTGGAGGAAGTTTTTTTTTTCCCATGTCCATATGTTTATGTATATATGTATTTTTCTTTCGCGTTCTGTGACCTGTTCTTGTGAGAGAGAGACCGAGTTTTTTTTACTGCCAGTCATGGTCAGGGTCGACCATGGGTAGGTGGCCGAGCGGATAGACAGCCTTGCTGTCTGCCTGCCGAGCATATGTAGTCTGTAAGCCTACATGGCTAGTTACCATAGTTTCCACCAGAGGGCAAGCCGGTGGGCATGCCAGCCTGCCCACCCCTGCCTCTCTCTCACTCTCTCAGCAGTCTTCACTAGAGTAACAGGCCTACTACCTCTCTCCCTCGCAAGGCGTATGGCCCAACCGGGCCATGGCCACTAACACACAGCCTGTGTACCCCACACTTTATTACAAATATAATAAGAAGCCTCCAAAGCCTTGTCATTGCTACCCCACTACCAAGACACACACAAATATACCAATGTTATAAAGTGTTGTTGCATGCGAGTTGCACAAGTGTGGTTGCACAAGTGTTGTTTCACAAGAGTTGCACAAGTGTTGTTACACAAGTGTTGCACAAGTGTCTAATTCTTCAAATTGTAGGTTTTCTTTTCCATTAATTCACATGCGCTGAAGGTGTGATCCTATTTTGAGGCCTGCATGTAAACTACATGTAAACTACCTGTACACAACCTGTAGATTACTTGTAGACTTCCTGTAAACTACCTGTAGACTACCTGTAGATTACTAATAGACTTCCTGTAAACTACCTATAAACTATCTGTAAAATATCTGTAATCTACTTGTAAACGGCCTGTAGACTACCTGTACTTGTAGACTGTCTGTAGACTATTGTAAACTGCCTATACACTGACTCACGAAATCGTAATGACACGATTGCAAACAAACCATACCACAGGTGGGGTTCGAACCTGCGGTCACAGTCTCAAAACTCCAGACCGTCGCGTAAGCCACTGGGCCAGCTAGTTTGCAATCGTGTCATTACGATTTCGTGACTTATGTTGACGACTTTGAGGGGGACTTGAGCTAGAGTTCGTCATGGCCATGCTAGCCAGGGAGATTCGTCTGCAAAAACTTGAATTTGTAGACACAGTGGTGCCTATGCTAACTTTCCTATGGTGTAGAAATATACCTAGTTGGCTGAATCTTATCGAAGCTAGCTGGCCCAGTGGCTTACGCAACGGTTTGGAGTTTTGAGACTGTGACTGCAGGTTCGAACCCATCCCGTGGTATGGTTTGCCTATACACTAATTGTAGACTGCCTATAGACTACTTGTAGACTACTTGTAGATTGCTTATAGACTATTACAACCTCAGGTTCTAACGGCCTGTTATCCTGAGTGTAAAAGGGAGCTTGGAGCAAAGAAACACAGTAGAAAATGCTTTGAATTTGTATTTCCTTCACCAAGCAATTAGTATTATATCAGACTTTTGACTTTTCCTTCACCAAGTATTAGATAAGGCTTTGTACAAGTATGTACACTATATACAGAGAGAGTAGTAATAGTGCACGTCATGGTCGTCAAGGCAAAACAGCAGCCAATAGACAGAGACAATCTTTCACAACCAGCTCAATGCAGGGATTCCAGTGACAAATTTGCGAGTGGTAACCACATTGCCTTTGCCATTGTTAAACTCGCATTATGATTGGCTGAACCGAGTCGTTGATTTGATGATGGGGCCCCATCGCCAAACCCTTAACGATGGTTCGCTGGTTGGAGGGGAGCCTATGTGGGTGTGTTTAACATGCTCCGAATAAAGGGTACGTACTCTTTGCATGCAACATAGACTAATTGTAGACTGCTTATAGACTCCTTGTAGACTGCCTATACACTACTTTTAGACTATTTGTAGACTCCCTGTAGAGTGCCTACAAACTACTTGTAGGCTACCTATAGACTTCTCTCCTTTTTGCTAGTGTGACTTTGTAAATGGTCCAAGTTGGACCGAAATATCGTCGTAAGTTCCTCTCTTCTGTGTGCGTGTTGTTCCAGTCACGGTATTGTGCTTTTTTTTGTTACCTATAGACTACTTGTAGACTGCTTGTAGAGTGCCTATAGACTACTTGTAGACTGCCTATAGACTACTTGTAGACTGCCTATAGACTACTTGTAGACTGCCTATAGACTACTTGTAGACTGCCTATAGACTACTTGTAGACTGCCTATAGACTACTTGTACACTGCATATTGACCTCTTGTAAATTACTTGTAGACTGCCCGTAGACTTCCTGTAGACTGCTCACTGTCTGTAAACTTCTTGTAGCTGGTTTCGAGCGTGGAGTGTTTGTTGAGAAGCGCTAAACCCACAGGGATCTTACTCTATCTTAGGGATGAGAGGTAATCAGTTTTAATCCCAGCAAAAAGATGAGACATCTAGTTCCTTGAATCAAGAGCCTTTGACTAACAGTGAGTGTCAGCAGGTCACGTTACTGACAAGACAACAAACCGCTGATCACCAGCTGACCCCTAGATGCCTCCCATTCCCTCACTTCCCTTTGACCCCTCCTGGTCTGACCATCATTTTCCCTTACCTCCCTCCCTCCCACTGACCCTCTCTGGACCTGACTGTCACCTTCTCCTACCCCTCCTATTCCTTTACCACCCCATCCTCTACCCTTCATCCATTACCTCCCTACCCTCTTTAACTCCACTTTCTCACCTGCCAATTAGCTCACTTCCTCGCGTTTACTTCACCTATTTTCGCCTGTCTACCTTCCTCTCCCCTACCTTTTTTATACCCTTCCTGATCTCATTGACACCTGAGAGGCCTACTTCCCCCTCTTTCCCTCTCTCTCCCTCCCTCCCTACTTGCATCTCTACCTCACTCTCTCTCCTTTTCCCAACTATCATCTACCTAATTCACGTTAGTTTCTGCCCTTCTTGACCCGCTCATTCACTACTCCCTACTCCCTACCTTTCCCACTACACCTTCTCCGTCTCCGACCCCATCCCCTACCCCACACTTCCTACCCCTCCACTGAAACCTCGCCACAGGCAGGTGACAGCCGCTCCTTATCAAGGATCCCCATTGGGAAGAGGAATCTATATCCCACAAGCTCCATCTCTTCTTTCACACGATGCTGGGAATGCTTGGAAGCACTTGACTTATACTCACTGGAGCGAAGGCGAGAGAGATACATCATAATCTACAGCTGGAACATCCTAAAGGAACTGGTCCCTAATCTGCACACAGAAATCCCTCACTACGAAAGCAGAGGACTTGGTAGGCGATGCAACATCCCCCCAATGAAAAGTAGGGGCGCTATTAGTACACTAAGAGAAAACACAATAAGTATCCGGGGCACAAGACTGTTCAACAGCCTCCCATCAGATATAAGGGGAAATTACCAATAGACACCTAATTGTCTTCAAGAGGGAGCTGGACAGATACCTTAAGTCAGCACTGGATCAGTCCGGTTCGTACGTTGGACTAAGTGCGACCAGCAGTAACAGCCTAGTTGATCAGGCCCTCATCCAATGAGAGGCCTGGTCATGAACCGGGCCTCGGGGACGTTGATCCCCGCTATCAGGTCAAATTTACGGCTCACTCGTTGAAGGACTCCTTCGTAGTCGTCTGTACTCTCTTCCCCTTAGCAGGAAAATTACCGAAAAACCCTCAACCACTTTGCCTACATTGTGGGACATGACGAACTGTCTTCTATATCTAGATAATAAGAAATCGACTATCTTGTATTGAAAACTGTGACGATGTTAAGCAAGGAGGGAAATCACGCTGAAGTCAGCACTGAGGAGCCGCCCTAGGGCGAAGTGCTCAGAAGGAACTCAGATTGCTTCAAGAGACGGACGTGAAACGTGTGTCATGTGGGCACAGCCCTGAACAAAAGAACAATAGTGATCAGTGCGTTTGACTCTTGTTCATATGACAATCTCTGAAATTCGCATTAGAATTATTACAGTGAAGTGTAACCGGTCTTCCTGTTGTGAAATTACCACAAAAACCATGGACAAATTTTGAAGAACAGTGTAGTGTAACAGTGTGGTGTAACAGTGTGGTGTAACAGTGTGGTGTAACAGTGTAGTGTAACAGTGTAGTGTTGCAGATTTCCCGACTGAGTGGAGGACAGTGCAACAGTTCGAGAGACACTGCTGCTTCTATCAAGTCACCCATATCGGTCGTATTGGTGCTTCCAACACCATAGCTCACATTACAAGAGCAAGGTCTCAGTCTCACTTGTAGAACCTAAGAAACTGCAGTTTTAGGTAGACACAAGGTGATTAAGACTGTCCTAAATAGGGCCGTGAGGACGGCTTTCGAGACCAACAAAGTGAGAAACACTTCATTCAGCATTAAGGGTAAAGTGAAATGCAGAAATATATGCTCATTTGAGGGGAACTACATACTCATCACTTATTCATCAACATCTACAGTTTGGAGAAAACAGGATTCCCATCGGAGGGGCCACCCAGGGTGCAGCTGCAGGGAGGCCGAATAAGCACTGAAGCAAATTATCTTTCATTTATATAGACTTAGCTGGTAATATTCCCCAGACTCTTCATCTTCCCTGGCTTCATACCTTTGGCCGACGTTCTCAGATTATACCTAATGTAGTTAATTTCACTGTACCTGCAGACCTGTCTCCTTCCTCTGCCTAACAAACTTGCCAGTACCCATGAAGACTCACCTACAGAATCCTCTTCGAAGGAGTGGATGAATACAAGAACATAACAAAGAAGCAACACAGCAGCAGGCCTACTGGCACATTCAAGGCAGGTCCAAGTCACCTCCCGGCTTAGACCAATGACCCACCTAGTCAGGTCAGGTCACATTCAGGTACGGCATCAGATCTAGTAGCACAAGCTAGTCAGATCCAACTCACACCCACTCATGTATTTATCCAACCTATTTTTAAAACTTCACAACGTCTCAGCTTCTATGATGGTAAATAACAAAAAAGGCACAATACCGTGACTGGAACAATACACACACAACCCGCACATATAAAAAGCTCCTCTCTTTTTATATGTGCGGGTTGTGTGTATATTCTATGACGGTACTCGGGAGTTTGCTCCACTAATCCAAAACTCTATTACCAAACCAGTACTTTCCTATATTCTTCCCGAATCCGAATTATTGCTATTTACATTCCCTTTATTTATTCCTGTTTTCCATTTATACACCTCGATCATATCCTCACCTAATTCTACATCTTTCTAGAGAGTGCAGATTCAGGGCCCTCAGTCTATCCTCATAGGGAAGATTTCTGATACATGGGATCAACTTTGTCATCCTCCTCTGTTCGTTTTCCAGAGCATTTATCTCCATTCTGTAATACGGTGACCAGAACTGTGCAGCATAATCTAAATGAAGCCTAACCAAAGATATATAGAGTTGAACAACCTGAGGTCTCCTATTATTTATGCTCCTTGATATGAAGCAAAGGATTTTGTTCGCTTTATTGCGAACACTTATGCAGTAATCTAAAACCAAGACAACAGTCTTGGTTTTAGATTACTGCTAACCAAAACTCCCAAATCTTTTTCACAATCAGTAATAGTAAGATGTATATTATTTAGTTTATATGTGGCATGCGTATTTTCTTGTCCAATGTTCAGAACTTTGCATTTGTCAATATTAAACTGCATCTGCCATTTCTCCGACCACTGTATCAATCTATTCAAATATTCTTGGAGTGCTCTAATGTCCTCATTAGAATGAATTAAACAACCTATTATGGTGTCATCAGCAAACTTCCTTGTGTCGCTATTTATTCCTTCATTTATGTCGTTTAATTAAATTGTGAACAACAAAGGGCCCAACACTGACACCACTCGTGACGCTCCCCCACTCTGATTTCTCCCCATTGATGCAAACTCTCTACTCCGTATCTGTCAACCACGACTCTACCCAGGAAAAACTTTCTCCTCCTATTCAATGTGCCTTAATTTTCCTCAATAGCCTCTGATGTTGAACTCTATTGAAAGCCTTACTGAAGTCCATATACACAATATCATATTCAATACCATGATCTATCTCCTCAAATACCTTGGTGAAAAAAGTAAATTCGTAAGGCAGGAACGCCTCTTAGTAAAACCGTGCTGAGATTCATTAATCATTTTATGCCTTTCAAGATGGCTACGAATTGCCTCGGCAATTATTGATTCCATAAATTTTCCCACTATGGAGGTAAGGCTTATTGGTCTATACAAACTGGCACTCTGCCAGTTTGTAGTGATATGTTGAAAAGACTAGCTAAAGGTTTGCTAAGCTCCTTTTTACATTTCCTTAAAACTCTGGCAAACAGTTCATTAGGGCCTGGGGATTTATTCGATTTTAATTTCTCTATTTGTCTGAGGATCATGTCACTAGTTAACCTAATAGTGCATAGTTTATTATCGTCATGTTCTACATAATTTATTATTTCTGGAATTTCGCTAGTATCTTCCTGGTAAAAGCTGAGAGGAAATAAGAGTTAAAAAATTATACATTTCCTTATCACTCTCAGTGACCTGAGTTATTTTTGAGTGGGCCAATCTTGTCCCTAATCATCTATATACTTGAAAGTAACCTTTTGGGTTAGTCTTCGAATAACTTGCCACTTTAGCCTCATAATTTCTTTTAGCTTTTCTTATTCCCCTTTTTATGTCTCTCTTTAATCGAATATATTAATTTAACTGCCCATCCCCTCTTTTGATATGGATATGTATGCCTCTCTTTTGACCAGTGAGATGTTTTAATCCAAATTCTCTGCTAGGACTATAAGTTGTCTGGGCAGCTAGAACTATGCTCTGAAAAACGTCATATTGACAACCACCACGACCTACCTGACCCATAGTCAGGTCGTTCCAATTTAGCCCACACAGGTCATTTCTCAGTCCCATGAATTTGCCAAGTGGAAGTCTGGGAAAGAGACTTGAGTGCAGTTATTTGAGTTATTGGATGATATATTGAATAAGTGATTTGTGATCGCTTTCCCCAAGCTCATCATTAACCTCAAGATTATTAATCTTATCAAGAAAGTCACTAGACTCAAGATTTCCTGTCATATTGTTCCAATCAATTTGTCTAAAAATAAAATTTTCTATTAACTCAACATTTTCACATCTAGACACCTTATGAATTTCGTCCCATAGCAGCTTACTGTACTCCCTGTCAAGATTAGGGGGCCTTGTACTTATCCAGCGGCTCTTGTCTCCTGCCTTTCCCGATATCATTTCCACCAGCACTAAGACAGATGATGGGCTTGTTCCCATTACCTGACATAGTATTATCCAACCTGTTGACTATGTCATCAACACCAGCTCCTGGGAAGCACACCCTCTGTCTAACGTTTCTCTGTTACAGAAAGCACAGTCCATTTATCTTACCTGAGAGTCACCCACAACCTGAATGTTCTTACCTTGATCACCAGGGAAGTTAGTGGTACCTTTAACTTCGCTAACCACTGAAGTACACTCATCCTGGAGAACAGATCTTCTCTATAAGCTCCCTTATCGTGATACGTATACCTTCAGTAGAGACAACGTTCCACTTGAAGCAGTTGCCACTCTTCATCTCACTGTTAGTAACCTTTTCCTCCACGCCGACGCCATCCTTCGCACACTCCCAAATCCATCTAGGCGAGTTTTCAGCCTCCTATTTTCCTCTTGGAGAAGTAGAACCTCCTCCTTCAACACTTTAAGCTGAGATTCCAAAACACTACAGCAAGTCATGGTGTTCTATAACGCTCCACACTAATCCCCCAGTCAGCTAGGACAGGATGACCTTCAGTGACCACTGACCTCGGCGTACTACCCACTGACCTTAGGCACCCATTCCAGTACACCCACATGGGACAACCTAACCAACACATCTCCATCTAATGGTGATACTATGAGCTGCACGAAGCTGTATAAAGGGTTCTGTCCTGGGATGGTCAAGCTTCCCTTCATGTCACCACATCGCTTCACACTAACACAAGTACTTGAGTTCATCAAACCGCACAACTTTATCACCTCTCTAGAAGCAAATTCAAGAAATCTGAAAATGACTCTACGTCCCCACCTTAATTAACAGTACAAATAACACCAGGATCTTCTCCTGAGATCCTGTCTGATGCCCTCTCCTACAACCAAGACTGCTGGCCTCCAATGAAGCACTGTCTGCCTGTAAACACGGCCTGTTCCTCCTGTTGCTGTTCTCCACATCGCCCTATGAGTGCTTAACTGCTGGGCATTTTCTCTACGACTGAAGACACTCCTCTTCAACGCTGTTCTTCACCTGGCCCGTCTTCCCCACTCACCCCACAAGGGTATAATCTAAACTCTCGCTTGTTAGTTCGTTCCTCCACCCCACCCATCCAATCCCTCCACCTACCTACCTACCTCACTATCCTCCTCTTTATCCCCTCCACTCACAACTACTCTAATCATTCACCTTCCAGCCATCATACTGGTCGGTTGTTAGCAGCTCCTCTGGTGACGCAGTCGTGAGTGGCTCATTTTCACCAACATGGCGTCGGCAAGTCATAGAAGAATAAACACCGTCTGCATTGAGGTCATTAGAGGTGCAGTATATCCATCTACTGCAGCTGTTGTACTTCTGGCAATAATAAGAGAGACAAATGGTATTGGAAATGAAGAATTGTATGGCATAGCACTTAATGGTGCCTCCCGCATTTTTGTCAAAATGACAACAGCGAGTTCGTACGACAGGATATTAGTATGGTGGTCAACTCGAGCATGGAGGTCAAACTGAAGGACGAGTCACACTACTATACTTGGGTACGTGTACATAATGTTCCGTTTGAGGCAGACAAATGTGACATTATAATTGTGTTTAAGGATTATGGCATCATCCATTCGACAACAGTGGGAAGATGGACCGAGGGTCCATACCTGGGATTACCAAAAGGGTCATTCAACATCAAGATGACCTTGATGTATATGTAGTGATCGCGGACTTCCACACTAAGGTCTATGTGACCTGTGCGGGACAGAGTTGCACATGCTGCATATGTGGCTTGTGTGAACATGTTGCAGCCGTTTGTGACCGAAGGTAACCACACAGTGCTAGTGATAAAAACAAGGTTGCAGTGGACCTTGTTGAGAAGCAGGTGGAGGACAAGGATGTGGTCGTGGCACCGTCAGAGAGATGGAGCAAAATCATGGAGGGTATAGGAGAGGCATGTGTGACATTGCCGGATGTTATGCAGCCAGTGGAGGTGGCGGAGCCCAAGAGTTCTGCCGCAGTGGAGGACTTTTGTTTAAATATCCCATTGCATTAGATGATATCGGGTTATCTGGACACTTCTCTGGGAGAGGTGATAGTGGGCATTGCACAAGCCATAACAGAAGTACAGGGTGTGGATGTAGGAGCAGCTGAGGATGGTCCAGTGCAGGAAGGTTTGACAACGAAGATCGTGCAGGTGCACGATCTTGAAAATGATGATGATATGGATGTAGTTGGGGAGTCCAGGAAGCGGTCGGTGGGAGCGTCCGATAGTGACGACGTCCTCAAACCAGCCAAAAGATCTTTTAAGAATGCTTGGGTGGATGTGGCTCGTACGGGCAAGGGAGGGTTGAAAGGGCCGGAAGGGAAGCGAGGAGGTAAGGGTAGTATGAAGGAGATGGTAGGGGAAAAGGGTGTTGTTCCACATGGCTCACTGCAGTGTTTTAGAATCTAAGGTTGAAGTGTTGAAGAAGGAGGTGCTACTTCTTCAGGAGGAAAATAGGAGGCTGAAGCTTCGCCTAGATGGGTCTGTGAGTGAGTGTGAGATGGTTGGTGCTGGTGAGGAGGAAATGGTTACCAACAGTGAAAGTGGCAGCCACTTTAAGTGGCAAGTGGTTCACAATTCAGGAAGAAGGAAGATAAAGAAGGTTAACAGAGAAGATGTGAAGGTAGGAAATCGATTCTCTGTTCTCCAGGACGAGTGTACTTCAGTGGTTAGCGAGTGGCGAGTGGTTCCCAGTAATGGGAGGAGCATCAAAATAAGGAAAGTTAAGAGAGAAGATTTGAAGGTAGGAAATCGCTTCTCTGTTCTTCAGGATGAGTGTACTTCAGTGGCCAGTGAAGGTAAAGGTACTACTTCCCCTGTTAATAGAGGTAAGAGAATTCTTGTGGTAGGTGACTCACAGGTAAGATATATGGACCGTGCTTTCTGTAATAGGAATAAGAAGGTGAGGGAGAGGGTGTGCTTTCCTGGAGCTGGTGTTGGTGACATAGTCAACAGGTTGGATAATATCATGACAGGTAATGGGAACAAGCCCATTATCTGTCTCAGTGCTGGTGGAAATGATATTGGGAAGGGTAGGAGAGAAGAGCTGCTGGATAAGTACAGGTCAGCTATAGAGCTAATCAAGTCTAAGGGAGGGCTCCCAATTATATGTAGCATCTTGCCTAGAAGGAGAGTGGGAAATGAATGGTTGTCTAGGGCAATTGGTGTAAATTGCTGGCTAGACAGATACTGCAAGGAACTTGCAGTCCCATTCATTGACAACTGGGACAACTTTTATGGCAAACATGATATGTATGCAAGGGATGGGGTACATCTCTCTGGGACAGGGTGGAAGCACTTGCCAACTCGATTGAGAGGGCCATTGCTGACATGCCTAGTATTTTAAACTGATAGAGAATAGAGGTATGGGTGTATGTGGGAAACAGTCAGTTTGCAACAATAGGGCTGAAAACAGTAAATGTATAAAAGAAATTCATCATAAAGTTACAAATAAAGACATTGGATCAGGTCAGCAAACAAAGGGAGACAGTAGAGAGAAACAAGAGACTAGCTCCCTTAAGGTTTACTATACTAATAGCAGGAGTGTAAAAAATATGATAGATGAGTTAAGATTAATTGCAAGTGCAGGAAACATAGATATTATTGCTATAACAGAGACCTGGCTCAATCTGAAAGATAGAGAGTTGCCTTCTGAATGTCACATACAAGGCTATAAATTATTCCACACTGATAGGGTCAATAGGAAGGGTGGTGGAGTAGCGATGTATGTCAGAGACAATTTAAACTGTTGTGTTAGACATGATATAAAATTAGAAGCGTCAGCCACTGAATCTGTTTGGGTACAGCTTCTTGAGGGCCGTGTAAAACTTATCTTAGGTGTGATTTACAGGCCCCCAAATCTTGATAGGAGTGCAGTAAACTTCTATGGGATGAAATTGTAAGGCATCTACATATGAAAATGTTGTGCTAATGGGAGATTTCAACTTTAGACAAGTTGACTGGAGCAATTTGACAGGAAATTTAGAGTCAAGTGACTTTCTTGATACAATTCAGGATTGTTTTTTGAAACAGTTGGTGACAGAACCAACTAGAGGAAATAACCTGCTAGACTTGGTTCTTGCCAGCAGGGAATCGCTAATTAATAATCTTCAGGTTAATGATGAGCTTGGGGAAAGTGATCACAAATCACTCAGTTTTAATATATCATGGAATTACCCTAATAATGGCAATCAAGTCTCTGTCCCTGACTTCCGCCTGGCTGATTTCATAGGACTGAAAAATTACCTGAGTGGGCTGAACTGGAATGACCTGACAGTGGGTCAGATAGGTGGTGATTGCCAATATGACGTTTTCCAGAGAATAGTTCTAGCTGCTCAGACAACTTATGTTCCTAATAGGGAAATCAGATCAAACAAAAATGATCCTAAATGGATGAACAATAGATTAAGACATCTCATTGGTCAAAAGAGAGGCATATATAGGCGAATCAAAAGAGGAGAGGGGCAATTAAGTAATCAATATATTCAGTTAAAGAGAGAAATAAAAAAGGGAATAAGAAAAGCAAAAAGAGACTATGAGGTTAAAGTTGCAAGAGAATCGAAGACTAACCCAAAAGGATTTTTTCAGGTATACAGAAGTAAGATTAGGGACAAGATAGGCCCACTCAAAAGTTACTCAGGTCAGCTCACCGTCAGGAAGATACTAGCGATATTCCAGAAATAATAAATTATGTAGACCAGGACGATAGTAAACTATGCACGATTAGGGTCACAAGTGACATGGTCCTTAGACAAATAGATAAATTAAAACCTAACAAATCCCCAGGCCCTGATGAACTGTATGCAAGGGTTCTAAAGGAATGTAAAGAGGAGCTTAGCAAACCTATCGCTAATCTTTTCAACATATCACTGCAAACTGGCATGGTGCCAGATAAGTGGAAATTTGCAAATGTGATACCTATTTTCAAAGCAGGAGACAGGTCCTTAGCTTCGAACTATAGACCAATAAGCCTAACCTCCATAGTGGGAAAATTTATGGAATCAATAATTGCCGAGGCAATTCGTAGCCATCTTGAAAAGCATAAATTAATCACCGAATCTCAGCACGGTTTTACAAAAGGGCGTTCTTGCCTTACAAATTTATTAACATTTTTCACTAAGGTATTTGAGGAGGTAGATCATGGTAATGAATATGATACTGTGTATATGGACTTCAGTAAGGCTTTTGATAAAGTCCCACATCAGAGACTATTGAGGAAAATTAAGGCACACGGAATAGGAGGAGAAATTTTTTCCTGGATAGAGGCATGGTTGACAAATAGGCAGCAGAGAGTTTGCATAAATGGGGAGAAATCAGAGTGGGGAAGCGTCACAAGCGGTGTTCCACAGGGGTCAGTATTGGGCCCCTTGTTGTTCACAATCTACATAAACGACATAGATGAGGGAATAAATAAATAAATAAGCAAGTTTGCCGATGACACCAAAATAGGCCGTCCAATTCATTCAAATGAGGACATTAGAGCACTCCAGGAAGATTTGAATAGACTGATGCAGTGGTCAGAGAAGTGGCAGATGCAGTTTAATATAGATAAATGCAAAGTTCTAAATATTGGACAGGGCAATAACCATGCCACATATAAACTAAATAATGCAGATCTTAATATTACTGATTGCGAAAAGGATTTAGGAGTTCTGGTTAGCAGTAATCTAAAACCAAGACATCAGTGCATAAGTGTTCGCAATAAAGCGAACAGAATCCTTGGCTTCATATCAAAAAGCATAAATAATAGGAGTCCTCAGGTTGTTCTTCAACTCTATATATCCTTGGTTAGGCCTCATTTAGATTATGCTGCACAGTTTTGGTCACCGTATTACAGAATGGATATAAATGCTCTGGAAAACGTACAAAGGAGGATGACTAAGTTGATTCCATGTATCAGAAATCTTCCCTATGAGGATAGACTGAGGGCCCTGAATCTGCACTCTCTAGAAAGGCGTAGAATTAGGGGGGATATGATTTAGGTGTATAAATGGAAAACAGGAATAAATAAAGGGGATGTAAATAGCGTGCTAAAAATATCTAGTATTGACAGGACTCGCAGCAATGGCTTTAAGTTGGATAAATTCAGATTCAGGAAGGATATAGGAAAGCATTGGTTTGGTAATAGAGTTGTCGATGAGTGGAACAAACTCCCGATTACAGTTATAGAGGCTAAAACGTTGTGTAGTTTTAAAAATAGGCTAGATAATTATATGAGTGGGTGCGGGTGGGTGTGAATTGGACCTGACTAGTTTGTGCTACTAGGTCAGAAGCAGTGCTCCTTCCTTAAGTGAATGTAACCTGACCTGGCTGGGCCGGGGCATTGGCTTAAGCCGGTAGGAGACGTGGACCTGCCTCGCATGGGCCAGTAGGCTTGCTGCAGTGTTCCTTCTTTCTTATGTTCTTATGTTCCTTTTGCCAGTGAGGTTTAAAAGAAAGCCCCCTAGTCTATTTTCAAGTGTTTAATTTTTAATGTTAATGGGTTAAAAGCAGAGGTAAAACATAAGTGGGTGGAAGCAACTCTGAGATTGTATGGCGTGGATGTAGGGTTCCTTCAGGAACATAATTATAGGTATGGTAGAGGGTTGCCTTTGAAAGGGTACCGTGTGTATGCAGGGAATTCTGGGAGATTAAAGAGTGGAGTGGCAGTAGTGGTGAAGGAGACAAGCCCTTTTCAGTTGCAGGCATGGGTGGAGGGAGGGGGGGATGGGTAGTACAAGTAGACAGGGTATGGGGGGATGTGAGGGTGTGTTTCATGGGGGTGTATATGCCTGCTGAGAGTAACCAAAAGGTGAAAGCTGATTTTGTAAGGGATAAATTGGTATATTTGATGGGTGGTTTGCCGGACGTATCACTGTTGGGAGGTGATTGGAATTGTGTTGTACGTAGAAAGAATGTTGAGCCGAGGGGAGCTGGGTGTGTCTTAGGGGTTTTGCGGGAGTTACTGGGAAGTGTGGGTTTGGTAGATGTGGGGGGAGGGGAGACGGGTGGCGGGTGGACCATACATTCATCCGCAAAGGGTATGCTGCAAGGTTAGATATGGTATATGTCATGAAGGAATGGTGGTGGGAAGTGTGCAGACTTTGGACGTGGGGTTCTCAGACCACAGGGGGGTTTTGGTTGATGTAGGTTGGGATAGAGTAGTAAAATGGTTCGGGGGTTACTTGAAATTGAATGTGTAAATAAGTAAGTTTATTCAGGTATACACAAATACAGTTACATAGATTATCATACATAGTATCATATGTGTAGAGAACCTAGGATAACCCAAAAAGTCAGACAGAGTGACTTATTTCCACTATTGTCCTTTTAATACCTTAATATTATACATTGTAGGAGATATATGTTATTATACTATGAAGGATATATACTAGGAATAAGGTAAAAAGAGTTATTTACATTTTCATGTGTGTTAGCTAAAAAAATAAAAAAAATCATTCTCTTCCCTTTCTGTCCCTACATTCATTAGGTACCTTTTGGCTCTCTTCTTGAACTGGCTCATGCTATGACTGGTATGACTGCTATGTGGGTTTATTAGAGGGGACTGATAGGTGTTGTGACTTTGCTGAATGGTGGGGGAGCATGTGGATGAGTGGAAATGGGGTAGAGAATATAGTGGGGTGGTGGGCGGAGATAGCCAAACCGGGTATTAGGAAGTATTATATGGGAAAAGGAAGGGATGAAAAGCAATGGAGGTATGGCCTGCAAAAATACATTGAGGGGCAGTTGGGAGGTTGCTATGAGGGAGGGGGATCATACCCAGTGGCAGAGATTGGGGTATTGAAAGATAAATTGTGAGAAATTCAGAATGAAAGGTTTGATGCTATACAGTTGTGTGGGGGTATGGAAGATGTGCTATGGGGGGGGACAATCCGTCAGCAAGTGTATTACTAAGATTTAGAAGTAGGAAGAGGGGGTGATGGTGATGGAGATGGAGATATGTGAGGATATGCTACGTACGACTGAGGTGGTGAGTATCTATTTGGATACATGGTTTGATGAGTATTGGAGTAGGGAAGGGGAAGGGAGGGGCAGATTCTGTTGGAAGGAATATCAAAGGTTTTGGATGATGAAGATCGGGTGGAGTTAGGAGGAGTGATCAGGGAAGAGGAAGTGTGGATGGCAGTGAGTGGCATGAGTAGGAGGAAAACGCCTGGGTTAGATGGGATTTCTAATCATTTTTATGTAAGCAATTAGGGGGCCATAAAGGAATGCATGGTGAAATTTTTGAAACAGATGAAAGTGCAAGAATGTATGGGGGCATTGCAGTGCTCGGGAGTGGAGGTACTGGTAAAAAAAGGGAGGAGGGTAGGGCGATTAGAGACTATAGGGCACTTGCAATGATGTATGCAGATTATAAAATTTTCGCTAAGGTATTAGGTAACAGGATGAAACGAGCACTTGGACGCATGATAGAGAAAGGGCAGTATGGCATCCCGGGTAGGAAGAATAAAAGATTTTATTGAATGTGGTATAAGAGGTTGGGTATTGGGTTTAGATTGGAAGGCAGCATATGATTGTGTAGACTGAGAAATGTTATGGAAGATAATGAGTAAACAGGGATTTGGGGATGAGATTGTGGGATAGGCAAGGACTTTATATAGGAATGCAATGGTCAGAGTTCAGGTGAATGGTAGAGTGGGCAGGGAAGTGTGCATGGAAAAGGGTCTGCGGCAGAGGTGCCCTCTGTCACAGATCCTGTTTGCGTGCTTCCAGAATCCATTTTATAGTCTCATCGAAGAGGGAATGAAAGGAGGGGGGGAGGCGAGGGGATGTGCACTGGGAATAGTAGAGTATGTAGAATACATGACAGTTTTGGTGGGGGAGGGCTGAGGGGCTTGAGAATGTAGGAAGAATAGTCATTATTTTTGCAAGGGCAATGGGTATGCAGGTTAACGAGGCAAAGTCAAAGTTATTGGAGGTTGGCACATGGGTGGGGGGGTTGGCACATTTGCTGGGGGTTAGAGATGGATGGCCAGTAGGGGGGCAGCTGTGTATATGTGGGGTGGTTTTCATGCATGATTCGAAAGCAGCAAGAGAAGTGAATTCAGTGAGGGTCGTGGAGAGTTCAATTAGTAGGATGAGAGGATGGAGGCCGGGGGATTTGACGTTGTACCAGCATGTAATAGTTGTCAATGCCATAGTCTAATGCAGACTATGGCATATCCATTACAACAGGAAGATGTGTGTGTGCATGGTAAAGCGTGGTGGAGATGGGAAGTGGTTAGGAAGAGGGTGGAGTTGGAGGGTTTGGGGTTGATACCTATAGAATAAAGATTGATTTGTGTGTACATGAAAAATAGTTTTGGGAGGTTGGGAGGGGAAGGGGGGGAAGATGATCGAAAAGGTGGTGGGTGATGTACAAAAATGGTGGGTGGGAAAGAATTGTGTGTATGCAAGGATTTGTTGAGTTATCTTATGGTCAGGAGCAGAGCAGGGAGGATAACAGTGAGTGAGTTAGGTAGGGTGGGGAAAGTGGGGGAAGTTGTATAGGGGGAGGCTGTGCATCCACTGTATGGGTGGAAGATTATATGGGAAGGGTTGCATAAGATGAGGTTAAGGACACGGGTTAGAGAAATGTTTTACAGGTTTTTGCATGGAGTTGTAGCTTCAAAGGCGGTTTTGTATAGGATGGGGTTGGTTGCTGGGGTGGGTTGTAATAGGTGTGGGGTTAGGGAATGTGAGGGAGTGGTTCGGTGGCATGATTCGAAAGATGTGGGGGAGGGATACAGATATTGAGGACACTAACCTTAGACATTGGGGCAGTGAATGCATGTATACATCGGGCTATAATGTACATAGTGGTCGATTTCGTGTATGTATCATGGGGGATGAGAGAGGCTGGAGGGGGTCGGGGGTTAGAATCAGGGCGATCACAGGGAATATGTACCATACAAAATGTAGGAATAGGATTCTTTATGGGGTGACTTGGGGAAGGGCTTTTCCAGAGGGATATAGAAACATGATAGTAGGGGACTTACTTGGGGTGTGATGAGGGAAGGGGGGTATAAGGGAAGGAGCTTGTCTCCTTGGAGGGGGTGAGGGGATAAATGGAAGTAAAGAAGTACCGGTAGGAGTAGGTCAGGTGCGTATGTTGTAGGTTAGTGTTGCAGAATGGGGGAGGAGGATGGGAGGTGTCTTTACACTGACAACGTTTTATTAAATGTCTGGGAGACGGGTGACGTGAAGGAGGAGGGGGGTTGTATAAGCGTAGTGTAGGGTTGTGTGATTGGGGGGGGGTGTATGATAGGATGAAGACGGGTGACGTGGTGGTGCTTCCTTTTGGGGCTTCATTCAGACTTTTGTATTTGTAAGTAGTCTTAATATGTACAAGGTTTAGGGGGCTTTCCTGTTTGCTGTGAAACACAGTAGTTTTATATGGCAGGATCGGCAATGATGCCGTGATATTTCTTTTATCCACATACAGTGGTGAATATGGGGAGCATACGATTGGGGTGTAGGTCATTATTCTTGGTGACAAATAAAAAAAAACTGTACTGGTTTTTCATAATGTTACACTTTTAAGCGTCTGTCTCGATGCTTAGGGCCCTTTGCACAGGGTTTATATGCCTTATATAAGTGTTTCCCTGTTTAGGTAATGGTGGTTTTGTCAGGGATAATAATTGGTGGGCTATGCTCTAAAACATTGTGTTATGTGATGTGGGTTCCCTTTTCTGAGTCCAGGTCCTTTCCATGAGGGAAGAAGGATCAATTCTTGTCAGTATTTTATAACCTTTGGGGTTATGCAGCTTCTGAGGGAGGGGGGGTCTGTGTAGTAGGTATAATTTGTATAGTAGAGTTTTAAGCATTGTTCTCCTTTGTTGGCTTTGTTATGCTTAGGTTTGTTACCGCTTTTGGCGGTCTTATTTTTATTGCGAGTGTATAATATTCGGTATAAATGAAATATAATTGTGTATAAATGCGGTACTGTATATACAAATATTCGTCATTATTATGGGTATAGGTATAATGTTATATGTGAAACATTCTTTATTATTATTGTTATGTTGTTGCTGTTAAATTGAGAGAGTCATCTATGTGTACTGGGATTTTGTGATTATATATTGTCAACAAGTTGTTCAGGTGGGGGGGGGTCAGTTGTCTGGGTGATATGTTTTTAAATATGTTTTAATGTATTTTAAGTATGGATTACATGGAGATTGTCATGTATGTAAAAGTAGGAGTTCAATGTTTCTTTTGAAAAACTTTTGTTTGGAGTAAAAAGTTTTGACAATGCGTGATTGTAATTTTCAAGTTTCCACATTTGTATGATGTTTATGTCTATGTTATGTGTTTTTGTATAAATTTGTCTTTTTAAATAAAATATAAAAAAAAAAATGGTCGAAACTATTGAATTACTTTTCCGGTTACTCTGCCCCTTGTGTTGGGAAGGGGGAAAGTGAGGGGAATTTGGGGTGGAGGGGAGGGCAGAAAAAGGGGTGGGGATAAGATGAGAGGGAGGAGAGTGATGAAGGATATGGAAGGACGTGCTAGGCAGGTCCTTCAGAAGCTTTTTCGATCCGACAGACAACTGAAATAAAATTTTAATTAAGATATCTTCATCGTTATGCAATAACACAACAAAATTAATTCATAACAAAGATGAGTGACGGATTTTTGAGTACTTTGAGCTACTTTATATATAAAAATACGTATATTCATGCATATATAATACATACACACAAACATATATACATACAATATATACTACAATATACTTAAAACAATGGCCTGTGGCCTGATGGCAAATGATCTCGCTTCACACTGGGAGGGTTCGGGTTCGATTCCCAGCGAGGGTTGAAATATTGGGCGTGTTTCCTTACATCGGTTGTCTATGCTCACCCATCAGTAAAATGGGTACCTGGGTGTTAGTGGACTGGTGTGGGTCGCATCCCGGGACAAAATTGACCAGATTTGCCTTAAATGCTCTGCATAACAAGCGGTTTTCTATATAGTAGTATGTCATTGATGTCAGCTAGGCCTTTATACCTTGTAAATGTACTTGTAGAAATAAAGATATTATTATTATTATTATTATTATTATTATTATTATTATTATTAGTATTATTATTAATTATTTCTATAGGTTCTGGACACTGTAAAATTGCATTACTTTAAATACCTAAGAAAACCTGATTTTCATAATTTTTCTTTGTATAAGACTAATCAAGATTAAGACACATGAACAACAGTTGAGTATCTCTATTGATGAAAGATTTCGTCTACACAGCAGGCTTCTTCAGTCATATACAAAGGGAGTAGTAGAAATGAAATAAAGATGATGTAATCAGTCCATCAACCTTGGAGAAAAAGAATTTGAGGTGGTCAGTCCCTCAGCCTGGAGATGAGATCGGCTCCATGGTCTGGAACTGGATATATGATTCTTAAAGGATTTGCATACATTAACAGCAAGTGATACTGGAGATACACTTAATGTGGAGTTTTGTTGACATTAAAAAATATTATAATTTCATTTAGTTTTTTCCGCTTCCGAGGTCTATTTCAACATTAAATTTTTCGGTAAGTAACTTAAAGAAATTGTTCAAGGAAGGTAGACGACTTGCTCCACACCCAGAGAAAGAGTTGTTCATGGTGTTCAGTGAGGAATAATGAAACATCTTGGACTTACTGATCTCTATATTTGTTGACTATAGTCAGTATTATAACTGTTTAATTACTGCAACTGTTGAATGACTATCAGCATTATGGGTGTCAACTGCAGGCAAACTTATGAATGTTCAGTAATGAATAAAAAAGAATCCGAAAATTTATGTACAAAAATGACAATTTAACAAAAGGCAACAACTCTTGATACTAGAAAAAAAGCTCTGAAATATTATATTTAGTGAGAAGCAAGGGCGTCCTATGGCTAACAGGTTGCTAAATAAATTCGATGAAGTCAGATCTGATCCATGGACCTGTATCTTAAAATAAGTCCATGATCAACTCTTTTAATTTCACTCCATCCTCCTTCAAGGCGAGTGTCTCACAATATTTATTGTGATAGTCTTGAGGCACACTTGTAGTCACTTTGATAATGCTATCTTCCATGAGTACATGTACTACTGGTCACTTGTCAACTGGTTAATTCTCCCTACTAGTCACAGTTATTCAATGTATCACTAGTTCACTTGTACTAAATGATGAATTACATCATCATCACCTCACTTAGTTACATTAGAAATGTTGCAGACAGACAAGTTTAAGGTTGGCGAAATTACCCACAGCTGCAACAACTGTCAATACTAGTACGACGTACAGGAAGTGTTTTTTTAGTGTGGCATGAATTGTTGATGGTGTAGCGTCTGTAGTTGAGGGTGGGGATGTTCCCTCTGGGGTGGTAGACGGAAGTTCCGTTGTTACTAATGCAGATTTCTTTTTAGTTGATTTCGTAACCTGAATGGGTAGATTTCGTGGTAAACAATTACCACTCCAGAAAGTTGATCCCTTAGTAATCACTTCCAAATTTTCCAGGAGGAGCCCACTGAAAAATTTGTCACCTTTCAGCACTAGACGGTAGTTAACATACACTTGAAACTGTCTGCTTTGAATGTCCACATTTAATTCATTCCATTGTCCACGCACAAGGTCAGTATTTTGCACAGTGTATGTGACAGGGTTGCCGTATCCTCCCAAACTTTTGACTGTTTGTGCAAGGAACTCGAGGCCACTAAACCCATGAAGAGGATAAATGAAGAAGGTGAACGAAGTCTTCTGATTCTGTAAAATTGATTGGTTTATCGAGTCGACCGTGGAATTATAGAAACATCTTTCTTGACAATCATAGACTACTGTAGCCATCGAATTCTGCCCAAGGTAGACAAATAAATCAATCGAGGATGCATCAACTTTTGTGGAAATTAAATGTTTTAAGTCATATTCTGAGAGAAAAAACGTAATATTGTTTTCTCTAAAATCCACCGTAATTTTTGCCCAGGAATTTCTGAAGAAAGAATCTAGAGGCCAAGTAGAGCCGGCGAAATTACCAATGCCACACTCTGCTGAGTAGAACTTTATGTCAACTTGGTTTTCTCGAGGCTCCAGACGGAGGCAGGCAAGGAACTTTTCTTGGTTTTCGAAGTGGAATTCTGCGAACCAAGTGATGCTGGTGGGCTGCAGGCGGATCGTGGTAGGAAGTGTAGCCCTGTTGGCCTTATTTGGCCGTGTTGGGGAATACAGAACGCACGGAATAGCTTGAGGCATGACCCGTGTTATGCTCATGGCACAGGAGAACTTCACCACCAGAACATATAACAATACAGCCCGGGGAGACATCATATTCAAAATGTGTGTTTGTGTGAGATAGAAACAGCAACGGAGAACTTCACTGCACTGCAGACAGAAGCCGTCTGTTTGACTCGGAGGATTTACAGATTGCCCCGACTGCTAAATGCCGCTATTGGTCCATGTATTATTACTTTATGACCGAAACATTAAGAACTCAATTACGTGTTTCGTAGCTATTACAAAAGTTTGTTTTATTATCGTGAACCAGACAGACCATCTTTAATAACATATTGCCCAATCATTAAGTCAACTTGACTAATATTGTGCCCCGCTCCAGGTCTTTCTCAGTCGGCATCTCCTTGATGGCTTATGTGTTAACATAACGTTATGTGGACAGTCGTCTCCACCTTAGATCCAGGGGATCCACCATTATGTTAAAGTTCATTATGAAATACAGACATACATTGCCCAGAGGAAGGTGGTGGTGCCACTCAGCCCGAGTTGTTGAGTTGCCAGTGAAGACTTGTTGACTTGAAGACTTAGAGAGGAGATTAATGCAAGACATTAAGACATGGCCATGCAGTACTTGCACGCTTTAATAATGCTCTTTTTAAAAGTCTTGATTATGCTAACTGTTATTATAAGCCTTAGTAACGCTAACTGTTGTTATAAGCCTCAATCATGCTAACTACAGTTTCAGACCTGATCACGCTGAGTGTTCTTTGCAAGCAGTGATAACCCTGAATGTTATTGCATAACTATCATGCCATCTGCTAATGCAAATTTTGTAATGTTAACCGATGTTGCAATCCTTGGTTATATTAACTGTTGATACACACGTGTGTGTTGATCTTGTTAAATACTGTTGAATATCTTAGTCGCATTAATAATTGGTATGTATGTAGAAATTAGTACTACTATGTTATGAATGCATTGGTCACGAACAAGAAAATATACTAAATTATACACGTTACTGTTGTATACCTCAACGAGTCCTGGGAAACTTCAAGTTCGAATTTTCATTTAATTTTCCTTTGTAACCTTTTCATCAAGGTACTCCGGACTACATATTTACAATGTTCTCAGGAATTACGTCAGAAATACGATTCTCTTAGCTCTCTCCTCTAGGTTTTAATAATTGTGTATATATGAACAATCTTCTAAACAAAATTTGATTTGAAATATCAAAACATAATTTCTTATAATTATTCGTTCAATAAGTCTAACAAGTTTCTCAGTTAAACATCGTTTTTTATTTGAGTCATAAGCTATATCAACAGTTTTGATACTATAGATGCAGAGGCACCTTGTCCAGTAGTCACTTCAGATGCAGAGGCACCTTGTCCAGTTGTCACTTCAGATGCAGAGGCTCCTTGTCCAGTAGTCACTTCAGATGCAGAGGCACCTTGTCCAGTTGTCACTTCAGATGCAGAGGATCCTTGTCCAGTTGTCACTTCAGATGCAGAGGCTCCTTGTCCAGTTGTCACTTCAGATGCAGAGCCACCTTGTCCAGTTGTCACTTCAGATGGGATTGTAACTTGTAAACTATCATAGTTGTTAGTCTAAGTAGTGCACTTGTGTTATGCAGAAATTGGGATTACCTGAGGCCTAATGCCTTGTCTAAGGGCAAAGGATAAAAGTTACACAAATCACCTGAAAAACTAGGCCTCCCAGGTTTATCCCCATTGAAATAGAAGGTTTTAAACCCTTGTTTAGTGCTCCAATGGGTTGGGGTATCCGAAGGTTCACACAAAAATTCCCACTTTACGAAAATATACAGTTTATTAGATTAACAATATATACACACTCCAAAAACACCTCTTCATATTTTTCTTAGCCTAAACGCCCTAAAAACAGTACATTAGGAGCGGGCGTGGGACCGTCACCTCAAACCAAAACAAGTGTACCTATGGGGTCGGTGCAAGCGCCGGCCCCTACCCTCTCCCAGAAACCATCTCCTCCTATTTCCTCAGTTCACACTCTTCCTTCCAAGCCCCGACCATGTCAGGGCGCAGTGGAGTGTACTGGTAAACCATAAAAGTGCCAATGGCTTGATTTGGTTAAACAAAAGGAGTACTACATTACAAAACTTTGCGTAGATAGGCGGCAGCTGAACACCATCTCTCACCCATGCCGCGCTAACGTGACCTCCCCAAGCGACGCTTACTCCGCTCCCAAACACAGTTGGAAAATAAATCCCTAGTTGGATTTCCTTACATTCACAGCTTAAACTACTTTACAGTACCCACAAAAAGCATAGCATATTTCTAAAATTATGGTTGACATTTATCCAAAGGTTATACATTATTATTATGTTTAAGTCCTATTTCCTCAAAATTATGGCACCTTTTCCACTATATATATATATATATATATATATATATATATATATATATATATATATATATATATATATATATATATATATATATATATATATATATACTTATATTCATGTCATGCAGAACCGTGCATAACAACTTGTAATTTAAATGATTAGTTCACATGTTATTAAAAACAAAGATTTATTTTAGATACTTTGTTTTAAATATGATTTACATTAATTTATTTATCTCTGAAGCGACAAAAATGTTCACTAAATTGCCAGTCACAGATTTGTTACATTTCTTGAAAGATGAATTAGAAAAAAAAACACGATTTGCCTTTTTCTTTTGAAAATGACATCGAATTGATCATATTCAGTAAATTGTAAATTAGTGTACAGTAACATATTCGTTTCATAAGTGATGGTACTGCAATGATGGTACTGCAATGATGGTACTACAATGATGGTACTGCAATGATGGTACTGCAATGATGGTACTACAATGATGGCATTGCACTGATAGTACTGCAATGATGATACTGCAATGATGGTACTACAATGATGGTACTGCAATGATGGTACTGCAATGATGGTACTGCAATGATGGTACTGCAATGATAGTACTGCAATAGTGGTACTGCAATGATAGTACTGCAATGATGATACTGAAGTGATGGTACTGCAATGATGGTACTGCAATGATGGTACTGCAATGATGGTACTGCAATGATGGTACTGCAACGATAGTACTGCAATGATAGTACTGCAATGATGGTACTGTAATGATGGTACTGCAATGATAGTACTGCAATAGTGGTACTGCAATGATAGTACTGCAATAGTGGTACTGCAATGATGGTACTGCAATGATGGTACTGCAATGATGGTACTGCAATGATAGTACTGCAATAGTGGTACTGCAATGCTGGTACTGCAATGATAGTACTGCAATGATGGTACTGCAATGGTATTACTGCAATGATGGTACTTCAATGATGGTACTGCAATGATGGTACTGCAACGATGGTACTGCAACGATGGTACTGCAATGATGGTACGGCAATGATGGTACTTCAATGATAGTTCTGCAATGATAGTACTGCAATGATAGTACTGCAATGATAGTACTGCAATGATAGTACTGCAATGATAGTACTGCAATGATAGTACTGCAATGATAGTACTGCAATGATGATACTGCAATGATGGTACTGCAATGCTAGCACTGCAATGATAGTACTGCAATGATGGTACTGCAATGATGGTACTGCAATGATGGTACTGCAATGGTATTACTGCAATGATTGTACTGCAATGATGGTACTGCAATAGTGGTACTGCAATGCTGGTACTGCATTTATGGTACTGCAATGATGGTACTTGTGAAGGTTGTCGCAAATCTTCTTAGGAAAATTATAATAGAAAAAGACAATAATAACAAGAAAAATAAACACTTTATTTTAATAGAAAGAAATGTAAATAATAAATACGTAAATATGATTATAATAATCCTATCTTAAGAAAAATGAAAACAAAAAATATATCTATCTGATCCAAAGCTAGATATTTACACGTGTTGATCTTGTTAACACAGAAGCAATGAATCCATGTTAGACTCCTTGGTGGTATTGTTGTTGTTATTGTTGTCTCGATGTTTCCCACAAATCCATCAGTTTTCCAACATCCACAATGTCACAAATGATGTCAGGGACTCAGGTGAAAGTTGTCCCCTGGTAAAGTACAGTTGCCTGAGGTTTCTAGAGTGTACTTAGGAACTACTGGTGTAGTGAAGAATTGGTGTTACTCTGTTTCTCACTTGGTGAGTACGCCGCCCCCCACTCAGCCTTGAATCTAAACACATAAACCTCAATGCATTAATTCCCCCATCCCATTGCTCTTACTACTCCCCCCACCCAACACCGGACGTCCTCGAGGTGATCACAAAAATATAACCCATGATACGTAGTATCCTCTCCTCCACACCTAACACACCGGGCATCCCCTGCTAACCCCATTTTGAACAAAACTGCCCTGGAAGCAAGTACCCCATGCAAAAACCTAAACATGACCTCCCTTGACCTCGCCTTCAACCACATACCCCGCAACCCACTCCATATCCCTTTCCAATTATACACTGGCAGCTCCGCTTCCATCTCATACACCTCCCTTCCTCCCCCGACTCTCCCTAATACACTAACCGTAACATTTCCCGAATTCCTCACACTCAGAAGCCTGCGCAACATATTCCCACACTGATCCAACTCCTTCCCCCTCCACCATTTCTTCAATTCCCCCATTACCCCATCCACTTGTTTCCTCTGTACCCCTCCCCTCTCCAGAAAGCAGGACTTCACATACACACTCATAACATGCATCTCCAAATTAATCAACCCCATACCCCCCAAGCCCACCCTCTTTATTACAACCTCCTTCCACAACCAATGCCTACCATACCCCCATACATATCTTAAGACCCTTCGTATCAACTCCGCACCATCACCTTTCAGAATTGGGTAAATCCTCACCACATGCCATATCTTACTATAAACCAAAACATTCACCACAATCACATGCTGCAACATAATTAAACCCCCCGGCCTCCACCCATTCATCCAGTGTATCGCCCTAGTCATTACACCTCCCACCGTAACACACGTCTCACGTCACCCAAATCATTCATAAAAATGATACCACATATCTTTAATCTATCGACAACAGACCACCCACACCCCAACCCCCCCCCCACCCACGTCCCCACTTCCAATAGGTGAGACTTCGCCCTATTAATCCTCATACCTGTCGCCCTCCCAAAAGTTCCCACGATCGTCCGTACAACCTCCAAACTCCTCTCCCTCCTCACCAGCACCATTGTGTCATCCACATAGCCAATAATACCCACATTCCTGCATAAACTCCCACCCCCCTCTCACTCCTACCTTAACTAACCTATACAGTGGGTCCTGCAGACAAGCAAAAAGCATTTGCGACAGGGGACAACTCTGTCGTAACCCATTAACTTGTACTCTCACTCTCGCTTCCCTATATAATGTCTCAGCCCAGCCTACAATTTCTTACCCAAAACCCTGCCTCCTCATAATCCTCCACAGCATTTCCCTATCTACACTGTCCCTCCAAATACTTCTCCAGACCATACCTCCATTGCGCTTCCTCCCGTCCCCTTACCCTATAAAATTTTCTGATAGCCGGCTTAGCCACCCCTTCCCATCATCCTACCACATCTTCCACCACTTTCCCTTGCCCCCCACATACACTCCCATCACTCCTCAAAGCATGCCCTACCCTTCTCCCCATCCAATAGCTGCACGTTTAATTTCCAATTACCCGTATACCACCTTACCATCCCCTCCCACGCCAGTTCCACCACAACCCCTCTGTGGTCAGAAAACCCCATATCCACACACCTCACCTCCCTTATATCCATAGCCCTAGACATGTAGCCCCTTCTAATAAAGGTGTGGTCCACCTTCCAACCACCCCCACCACATCTACAACCCCAGCACTCCGCAAGACGTCCCTCAACACGCCCAATTCACATCCCGTCCCTCTTTGCTCCACATCCTTCTTCCTAATAATACTGTTCCAATCACCCCCTATCACCACTACTGCTACCATACCTCCCAAGAAAAAAACAACTGATCCCTAACAAAATCCTCCTTGATCCTCCTACTGCTCCCGGCAGGCAAATAACCCCCCACAAAAGTCACCCTCACACCTCCCCAGTCCCCATCGACCTTCACCACCCTCCCCTTCTCCCACACCAAAAGCTGAAAGGGGCTAGTTTCTTTCACTACTACCGCTACCCCACCCTTGAACTTACCTGAACAACCCGCATACACTCTATACCCAGGCAGCAAAGGATCTCTTCCACACTTATAGTTATGTTCCTGCAAAAACGCCACATCAATCGCCAGACGTCTCAAAGTCCCCGCTACCCACGATCTCCTCACTTCACCTTTCAGCCCATTAACATTTAATGTGAGGAACTTAAAAATGCTAGAGGTGGCTTTCCCTCAGACCTTCCAGGCCTGATCGATACCTGTTTTCCAGCCCCAAGACCTTTAACCGGGTGCTTCGTACCCTTCGCCCCACTCACACCATCTACAATCGTGGATGCCTTATGCGACGCCTCAACCCATACCTTTTTACCGGTCCTTTGACCAGGATTCAGGATGTCATCCTCCTCACTCCCCTTCGACCTCTTGCGAGAATCACTACTAGCCTCCATTTCCAACCTTTCATCCTCCTGATGCCCTGACACTTGCACCTCTTGCACATTCAAGTGCAAAGCCTCCAGGCTGTCTTCCCCCAGCCTACCCACTTCACCCAATAACCCACCACCAGGGCTCACAGAACCCTCAATCACCTCTTCCTGGGTACTGTCCAACAGTCCCTGCAATATCTCAGGCAAAACTGCCTCCAAACCCATATCCAATGGCAATTCCTCTTGTACAAGGCGTTCCTCACACACTTCCACTCCCTGTGACTGTACTGGCAGGGTCGCACACACTCCCACTGTTCCCTGTACTATGTCACTCCACTTTCCCACTGATGCCACAACATCACTGTCCCTCCTCACTTCCTCAGGCACAACCTAGTCCATTCCAGGGCGACTCCCAAATGGTCATCGTCCCTGTCGCCTCTCACAATCAGCCGCAATATACCTGGTGGCTAAAGCTCTCGCTTCACACATGGAGGGTCCGGGTTCGATTCCCGGCGGGTGGAAACATTTCGACGTGTTTCCTTACACCTGTTGTCATGTTCACCTAGCAGCAAGTAGGTACCTGGGTGTCAGTCGACTGGTGTGGATCACATCCTGGGGGACAAGATTGAGGACCCCAATGGAAATAAGACAGACAGTCCTCGATGATGCACTGACTTTTTTGGGTTATCCTGGGTGGCTAACCCTCCGGGGTTAAAAACCCGAAGAAAATCTTATCTCTTATCTCTCTCATCTTATCTCATAGTCTACAAGTACGCCTTTGCCCGGCATACGTCACATAAATATGCGTCCTAAACTCCTCCAACACCACACAGGACGGAATAGGCTTCCTTAAAGTCATCTTCAAGTTGAAGGACCCTTCCGGGACTCCTGCATAAAATCCTTCTGTCCACCTTCCCATAGCTGCATAATGTATCACACCCTACTCTTAAAATGCAGCTCTTACATCCTGCTCCACCACTTCAAATGGGAGATTCCTAATTTTTACCCAAGTGTAATGTCGGGAGACATCCTTGAGCTTCACCTCCACTGCGGCAATAACAGGGAGGCATACTTCTTCATACTTTTCCAAAAGTTTGTCATACACAGCCGCTGTGGTAAGCTCGACGAAAATCCTCGCACTCCCATTCAATGCAATGCCATAAATGTATCCATGCTCAATGATCACTGGCAGCAAAACTCCAGCATTGGTAGGGTAAATGGCTCCCTTTACCAATTCAACACAGACAGTGTTGATACGCCAGTGATATAACTCCGCCATTTTGCTGCTGAAGAAATAATTTACCAAACTGGGGCAGGCCAGGGCTCGACCCTACAACACATTGTCCAGTGGGTATTCAAACAGGAGGCTGAAATTAATCCTTGAGATACCACTGCCACGAGTGTCCTCGGATAACGAGAAAAACATCTAGCTCTGCTGGATGCGTGATCTTTGTAGGATTGATTGCTCGAATAGGTTAAACTGGTCATTTAAAATTAGGTTCTTTCGAAAGTTTTCTCTTATAAATTTAAAGATACTTTTTTTCCAATTATGTTAAAGTAAAAATTAATAATTTTGTACCAAAAGAACCTTAGAAAACTTCCCTAACCTTATTATAACAAGCGTAGAACAATGTTCACATTACCTTAACCACTTAACCAGCAATCCTTCAAAGAAAACGCACCCAGCAGAGCTAGGTGTTCGTGATCCGAGGACAGTCGTGCTAGTGGTAAACTCAAGGGTAATTTCAACCACCTCCTGTTTGAATACCAGCCTCCACAAGGTCAAGTTTAAGGCAATGTGAACGTTGTTCTGTCTCTCTACACACACACACACCTTGGAGTTTTATGACAAAGTAACAGAAGTAAGACACGAGAGAGAAGGGTGGGTTGACTGCATTTTCTTGGACTGCAAGAAGGCTTTCGATACAATTCCTCACAAGAGATTAGTTCAGTAGCTAGAGGATTAGACACATATAACAGGAAGGGTACTGCAATGGATCAGAGAATACCTGACAGGGAGGCAACGAGTCATGGTATGTGATGAGGTAGCACAGTGGGCGCCTGTGACGTGCGGTGTCCCACACAGGTCAGAAGGTTTTCGATACAATTCCTCACAAGAGATTAGTTCAGTAGCTAGAGGATTATACACATATAACAGGAAGGGTACTGCAATGGATCAGAGAATACCTGACAGGGAGGCAACGAGACATGGTATGTGATGAGGTAGCACAGTGGGCGCCTGTGACGTGCGGGGTCCCACACAGGTCAGTCATAGGACCAGTGCTATTTTTAGTATATGTGAATGACATGATGGAAGGGATAAACTCAGAAGTGTCCCTGTTCGCAGATGATGTGAAGTTAATGATAGGCTTTATAGTTAATAATCCAATCACCGTATCAGCCAATAGGCTTTATAGCTAATAAACCTGCCGCCCCGCCCCGCTGCTCGCCACGCCCGACACCCTTCACTGACACCACCATGGTAGTGGGTGGTCCATGGAGAGGCAGGGCTGGTCCACTGGGACACGGTCCACGTCGTCTTCTCATAACCACCTCCCCTACACGCTCCACTCTGAAACAAACAAGTTATAGAATATTCTTACCTTGATTAGCAGGGAAGTCAGTGGTACCCTTAACCTCACTGACCACTGAAGTACACTCGTCCTGGAGAACAGAGAATCGATTTCCTACCTTCATATCTTCTCTATTAACCTTCCTTAGAATTAAATCAGATGAGGATCAGGCAAGACTACAAAGAGACCTGGACATGCTGGACACGTGGTCCAGCAACTGGCTTCTCGAATTTAACCCCGCTAAATGCAAAGTCATGAAGATCGGGGGAGGGGAATGAAGACCGCAGAGTATAGGCTAGGTGGCCAAAGACTGCAAACCTCACTCAAGGAGAAAGATCTTGGGGTGCAGCATATGGGCAGGCAAACTTGAGAATAGCGTTGCGATACCTTAGTAAGGAATCGTTCAAGACACTGTACACTGTGTACGTCAGGCCCATACTGGAGTATGCAGCACCAGTTTGGAACCCATACCTGGTCAAGCACGACAAGAAATTAGAGAAAGTGCAAAGCTTTGCAACAAGGTTAGTTCCGGAGCTAAGGGAAATGTCCTATGAAGGAAGGTTAAGGGAAATCGACCTGGCGACACTGGAGGACAGGAGGGCTGGGGAAGACATGGTAACGACATAGAAAATACTGCGTGGAATAGATAAGGTGGACAGAGACAGGATGCTCCAGAGAGGGGACACAGAAACAAGGGGTCACAATTGGAAGTTGAAGATTCAGACGAGTTAAAGGGATGTTAGGAAGTATTTCTTCAGTCATAGAGTTGTCAGGAAGTGGAATAGTCTAGCAAGTGATGTAGTGGATGCAGGAACCATACATAGCTTTAAGACGAGCTATGATAAAGCTCATGGAGCAGGGAGAGAGAGGACCTAGTAGCGGTCAGTGAAGAGGCGGAGCTAGGAGCTGAGTCTCGACACCTGCAACCACAATTAAGTGAGTACACATACACACACACACACATACATACACGCACATTCACATACATACACACACACACACACACACACACACACATGCACACATACACGCCCTGATGGCATGGTGGCTAGCGCTCTTGCTTCACGCACTGAGGGCCCGGGTTCAATTCCCGGCGGGGCCGAAACATTTCGAAGTGTTTCGTTACACACACATACATACATACAACAGGCCTAGTGTCTAATCGACATGTGCCTAGGACAAAATGGTAACTAACAACATGCCTAGTGTCTAATCGACATGTGCCTAGGACAAAATGGTAACTAACAACATGCCTAGTGTCTAATCGACATGTGCCTAGGACAAAATGGTAACTAACATACACACACGCAAAAGCTAGAGGATCAGGCACACGTAACAGGAAAGGCACTGCAATGGATCAGAGAATATCTGACAGGGAGGCAACAACGATTCATGGTACGTGACGAGGTGTCAGAGTGGGCACCTGTGACGAGTGGGGTTCCACAAGGGTCCGTCCTAGCACCTGTACTGTTTTTGGTATATGTGAATGACATAACGGAAGGGATAGACTCAGAAGTGTCCCTGTTTGCAGATGATGTGAAGTTAATGAGAAGAATTAAATCAGTCGAGGATCAGGCAGGACTACAAAGAGACCTGGACAGGCTGCAAGCCTGGTCCAGTAACTGGCTCCTTGAATTTAACCCTGCCAAATGTAAAGTCATGAAGATCGGGGAAGGGCAAAGAAGACCGCAGACAGAGTATAGTCTAGGTGGCCAAAGACTGCAAACCTCACTCAAGGAAAAATATCTTGGGGTGAGTATAATACCGAGCACATCTCCTGAGGCACACATCAATCAGATAACTGCTGCAGCATACGGGCGGCTGGCAAACCTAAGAATAGCGTTCCAATACCTCACTAAGGAATCATTCAAGACTCTGTACACCATATACGTCAGGCCCATACTGGAGTATGCAGCACCAGTTTGGAACCCACACCTGGTCAAGCACGTCAAGAAATTAGAGAAAGTGCAAAGTTTTGCAACAAGACTAGTCCCAGAGTTAAGGGGATTGTTCTACGAAGAAAGATTAAGGGAAATCGGCCTGACGACACTAGAGGACAGGAGGGTTAGGGGAGACATGATAACGACATATAAAATACTGCGAGGAATAGATAAGGTGGACAGAGACAAGATGTTCCAGAGAGGGGACACAGAAACAAGGGGTCACAATTGGAAGTTGAAGACTCCTTTGAGTCAAAGGGATGTTAGGAAGTATTTCTTCAGTCATAGAGTTGTCAGGAAGTAGAATAGCCTAGAAAGCGACGTAATGGAGGCAGGAACCATACATAGTTTTAAGACTAGGTTTGATAAAGCTCATGGAGCAGGGAGAGAGAGGACCTAGTAGCGATCAGTGAAGAGGCGGGGCCAGGAGCTATGAATCGACTCCTGCAACCACAATTAGGTGAGTACAAATAGGTGAGTACACACACACACACACGAGTCATATTACATTTTTTATTAGAGTTTTAATCAGTCAGAATATTGAATATAAGGCAGCCATGATGTTTGTTGTTTGGGAATTCATGCCTGTATTTTATAACTAAAAAATGATAATATGCATATCGTACCGGATGTTACTTCCTCTCCTTCTTGGGATATCATCTTAACATGTTATGTTAGCTTAGATATCATGCTGAGCGATCACACATCCTCGGTGAGCTCTCGTTACATCCTGTTGGTCTTATTTTCGAGTTTAAAAAAAGTCAGTATAATCACCACTTGGGGATATATTATTGAGGTATTGAGTTAATGTTAAATAAAAACGCCATTTGTCATATTAGCACTTATGCTAATATAGTAACTCCCCTTCTCTCTCTCTACCTAATATCTTACCGAGGTACAATTTGTCTTATGACTTGTAAATGACGCTGACCCTCGCCTGATCTTACGTGTTTTACTAAGGCATGAAGGATAAACTACGTCAAGTAATCTACCAACCACATACAAGGTCTTATTATAAGTAATGAATAATTTTTCACACCAGACTCCCACCAGATCCTGCTTTTAACATTACAATATTGGCTGAATAATGGAAATAATACTCCACCATATCTCTCCTGTCTTTCTCATGTTATTATTATTATTATCATCATCATATCTAAGCGCTAAGCCCACAATTCCTTATATATAATCTAAGTAATGCACGCCCCTTCCTCATACATTCTAACTCTTCTACTGGAGAATAATCTGAGTTGTGTAAGTTATCTACCCCATCAGATTGTCTCTATTATTAATATTCACTGTAAGCTATATACAATTTCACTCACTACCAATTACTGCCGTTATGATATATTTTCGATAAGTAATGAACACATTTAACCCTCACCAGTTACTTTGTCTATTATGTATTAGTTAAATGTTGAGATTCACCTTTATATAAATTATTGTTATTATTATTATAATCAAAAGCGCTAAACCTTTATATAGATACTGTATGGTTTGTAGTTATTATTTACTTAGATACCGTATGGTTTGTAGTTAATATTTAGTGTTTTTTTGGCTAGTTGTTGTTGTTTGTTTTTCCTGATAGTTTCTCTTGCTTTTAATGTTGTTGTTTCTGTTATTTTCATGTGACCATTTGCAAGTAACTCTTAATTAAATGGATGCAAGATTTAAGCGCCGATACCTTGATAATGCAATGTATGTTCCATTGATCCTCGAGTGTCCCTGAGGGACACCTTCAGCCTGGACAAAGTCAGGGAAAATCATATTAACCAACCATAGAAATGTCTATCAGATGATAATTTTTTAAAGAAATGCGGCAGATTGCTTCGAAGGCCTTACGAGTGAGCTTTGGCCAAGAAACTATATCGCATGTAGTGTTATACGCTTTTTCAAGATAAAAGAAAGACTGCAAAAACCAAGGGTTTACTAACAAAGGCTTTACGAACATAAGTATCTGAACGAGTAAGAGGTCAAAAAGCGGATCGAACTTTACGAAAGCCAAGTTGACGAGTGCAGAGACAATTATATGTCGGCAAATACAACACCGAACGTTTATAAATTAGATACATATGCAACACTTGGGTATCTTTACTGAGGAAACGTTTCGCCACACAGTGGCTTCATCAGTCCAATACAAAGTAGAAAGGTGTAAAGAGGAGGAGTTTGAGGTAATCAGTCCCTCGGCCTGGAGTCGATGTGTTCAGTCCATCAGTCTTGTAGAAAGTACAGCATAGAGGCATAGAAGTGGCATATATACTGTAGACTGACACAGCAACATCTTGGGATCTTGATACAAACGAATTCTTCAACATTTGTCCAACCTTTGGATGAAGACCTACTTCGACTAGTGGATGGTACCACTATGACCCCGCCTCCTCCTGCTTCGCCTCACCTGTCTACACTATATAAGCAACTTCTATGGCTCTATGCTGTACTTTCTACAAGATTGATGGACTGAACACACCGACTCTAGGCCGAGGGACTGATTACCTCAAACTTCTGTTCTCCTTACACCTTTCTGCTTTGTATTGGACTGATGAAGCCACTGTGTGGCGAAACGTTTCCTCAATAAAGATACCCAACTGTTGCATATGTGTCTAATTTATAACTTGTCGGTTCTCTGAACCATTCATCTACACCGAACGTTTATGTTCCAGAAGTTCCAGCAACTTACAAACTGCACGAGTAAGAGCAGTGGGAAGATAGTGGAAGGTATCGTGGCCCGAAGTACCTGATTTATGAAAGGGCAGAAGACAGGCCAAACAAGATTAAACAGACGTAATAGGACTACGAGGGCCGTCGGATGTAAATAGTGACCCATGCAAATATGAATGCCTTCAGGTCCAGCTGCCGACGATCGGCAAGAGGAAAGTGTTGACACACTTTCTCGAAGCGTATAAGGCTCATTATAATATTCTTTTATGGTAGAAGTAAAATCTGGCAGATTTGGAGGATAGAAACAAGAGGTACAAATGGAGCCCCTGATGTGGTAACTTCAGCAGGGTCTGCAATTGTCACGTTGGCAACCCTAAGAGGGAAAGCTGGGTCAGAAGAAAATCTGCCACTCATCTTTCATACTTTTATCCAAACTCCGCTCATGGAGAATGTGAAAGTGACCGTAGAATCATAATCCCACCAAGAGATGCGTTTTGCTACATAGATTAGATGCCGGGTAACCACTCTTGCTCGCTTGAAATCAAGGATCTGCTCTGTGGTCTTATTGTAACGATAACGACCCACAAAGCACGCTTCAAGCCCACTGCAAGAGCACAAACTGGAGTCCACTAAGGTACACATTTCTAAGAATGTTTACTCGAGGTTTGGGGGATTGTATTTGAAGCTGCGGTTAAAACAGAGGTAAATATCAGTAACAACTTATCAAGGGTGGACAAAAGAGGAGGTCGCTCACCGTAAAAGGGTTGATGCGATTAAAGGGCCCCATCCACCTGTTCAAAATGCCATCGTGGGCTACCAGGAGGTCGGGAATATGAATGGGAAATTAGGAGAATTTAAATCATGTAAATCTGGTGCAGTTGAAGAAGAGCAAATGGAGAGGGTTGTATAAGAGAGAGAGAGAGAGAGAGAGAGAGAGAGAGAGAGAGAGAGAGAGAGAGAGAGAGAGAGAGAGAGAGAGAGAGAGAGAGAGAGAGAGAGAGAGAGAGCGATGTATTACGCTCAGTCCGTATTTACTGTTCAAGTAAATAAGGACTGCAGGGCAATACATCGAACTATGAACAAAGATCCGAGAATGCAGTATACCGACGCGCACAAAATAGTGCACTTTCATGAAATGGCCCATCGGGAAAATTATTATAATCAAAGAAAGCGGTAAACCGACAAGGGTCATACAGTGCTCCGGGGCAGAAAATAGTGCTGAGGCTATAAATAGCTAGGTGGAGAGGGGATCAGAGGTGAGGGGAGAGAAGGGCTGGAAGGGACGCTAAGGGCTATGTGTCAAAGTTCGCAAACTAAAGCAGTTGCTGACAAAAAGTCAAAAAGTGATTATAAGTCAAAGGCAGGACCAAGAAGGGAAGATAAGGTAAGAGTGGTAGGGCGGCGGCGGCGTTGGAGGTAAATCCTGCGAGCTCGCTGTGAAGAACTGAAATAGGGACCCAACTAACCTCACAGAGAGGAATAGGGTGTCGTTCCATGAGATACCCATGGGTAAGGCGAGTATGGATGAGGGGAATCAAATTGTTTAATGGTTTGTAAAGCACTGAGGGGAATCTGAAATGATCACAAACGTCGAAGGAGACATATATGTAATGCGAAGTAGCGCTATGAGGATGGCATACAACTCGGCAGTAAAAATACTACTAGCGTAGTCTAACAAATGACCTAGGACAACATTGTCAGGGAACACTGCTGCGAACCCAACACCGTCAGAAGATTTAAAAACCATCTGTATAAACAGCGACGGCATGAGCATGTTACCGGAAGTGATCGGGAAAAAGAGAGCAAGAAGCAGTCGTAGACAGGAGAGCTTTGGCACACGGCAGTAGGGGAGAACAGACACGAACCGTCTGAACTTCCCAAAGGGAAAGGGAAAAGACAGATGCTAAATGAACATACAAGGGAAGCAACTAGAGAGAAGACCGGAGTGAGTGAAGACGAAGAAAAAACGGTTGGAGTAAGCAGGGGACGCCGAACAAACAATGGGCTTCTACTAACGTCTGAGACCTAGAAGAAACACGAAGGTCATGAGCGCGGACAAAGTAACGAAGACAATGAGCATCACGACGATCAGCTAAGGAGGGAACATTTGCCTCTGCATAGAGGCTTTCAACAGGGGATGAACGGAAGTCACCAAGGCATAAACGAAGACCTTGATGATGAAGGGGATCTAACTTAGAGTTGTAGGAGAAGCTGCAGAATAGACTTGGTCGCCATAATCCAGCTTAAACAAGACTAAGGTGGAATGCAAACGGAGGAGAGTTCGACGATCTGCTCCCCATGAACGACGCGCAAAAATTTTAAGGATATTCAGCCGACCATGGCAAGCTGCCTTCAAAGAGGAAATGTGAGGTTTCCATGTCAACCGGCGATGGAATAGAAGGCCAAGAAACTTGACTGTATCGCATTCTGGAATACGTGATCCGTGTAAATGCAATGGAATATCTGGGATAAAAGCACGTCTAGAGAAGGTAATAAAATGGGTTTTCGTACTAGAAAATTTAAAGCCATGAAAAGTGGCCCAATGGGAAACTCGGTCAATCGCATCCTGAAGGGATGCTGCTACCAGGCGACAGTCAGCGCCTGCGTAAGCTATAGCAAAGGCATCCACATAAAGTGACATAAAGCTAAGAGAAAAAGGGTAGTGCTAAGGACACAACCTTGCGGTACTCTCTCGGCTTGAACAAAGTCTGAAGAAAGTGAGGCGCCAACACGGACCCGAAAATGTCTGTCAGATAAGAAAGCAGCAAGGAAGGTTGCTAGATTACTGCAAAGGCCTAAGGAGTGGGCTTGGGCAAAAATGTTATACATCCAAGTTGTGTCATATGCCTTATCAAGATCAAAAAAGACTGCTAGGACGGAGTGTTTGTTAGCAAAGACATTTCGCACATACGTATCTAAGTGGAGCAAGAGGTCCAACATAGAGCGGCCCTTGCGAAAGACATTGGTGAGGAGAAAGACTATCGAGTCTCTCCAAATACCATATAAAACGACTGTTCACCAATCGTTCCATCACCTTACAGACTACACTGGTCAGAGCAATGGGACGATAGTGAGAGGTATCAAGCCCCGAGGTGCCTAGTTTGCGAAACGGTAGGACAATGGAAGATTTCCATTGGTAAGGGAGAACCCCTCGCGTCCAAATAAAATTGAAAAGACGCAAAAGAACTATAAGGGCTGTAGAATGCAGATGTTGTAGCATACTGATATGAATATCATCAGGCCCAGCTGCCGATGACTGGCAAGCGGAAAGCGTGGACTCTAGCTCTAGGAGAGTGAAAGGTACATTATACGGCTCCATTCCATTAGAAGAGAAATCCAAGGGTAATTGCTCCTTAGTAGACTTGGACGCGAGAAAAGAGGGACAGAGGTGAAGCCCTTGGGAGACACGAACAAGATAGTTCCCGATTTCAGTGGCAACTTCAAAAGGTTCTGCAACCCGCAAAACAGGAGCTGGGTCCGTAGTGTACTTGCCACACAACTTCCGCACCTTCCAAACTGTACACATAGGGGAAGTCGAGGTAATGGTAGACACATAGTCTTGCCAACAAGTCCGTTTAGCGTCGCGTATGATGTAGAGAGCGATTGCCCTTGCTCGCTTGAAATCCAAGAGACGATCTGAGGTCCGATTATACCGATAACTGCCCCACACAGCGCGTTTCAAACGCACCGCAAGGGCACACGCAGGAGACTACCAAGCCAGGCATATCTTAGAATGCCTGCCTGAGGTTTGAGGAATAGAACCTGATGCTGCAGTCAAAACTAAGGTCGAAAACTGGTTCACCAGCTCATCAATAGAGGACGAAGAAGGTGGACGGGAATACGTAGTAGAAGTAAGAAGAATAGGAAAGTGATCACTGTCGTGCAAATCCGGGAGAACAGACCAAGTGTAATCAAGTGCGATTGACGAGGAGTAGTTAAAAAGATCAATGCAAGAGAGAGACTGAGTGCGAGAGTCAAAATGGGTGGGAGCATCCGTATTTAAAACATGAAGAGGATGAAAAGTGAGAAGAGTCTCCAACTGATCACCACGAGACTCACAGTGGGACCCTCCCCAAAGATGATGGTGAGCGTTAAAAATCACCTAACAAGATGGGAGGCGGTAGAGATCAAGAACGCAATATCCCAGATACAGAATGCATGGGAAGGGGAGATATATAGAGAGCAATCTGTATACCACCTGTGCAAACAAATACGGGCTGCAGTATAATGCAGCAGAGAACGAACAAAAACCTGCTGAAATGGTATACCAACGCGCACAAGAAGCGTGTTCTCATTAAATGATTCATCAGTAAAGGGATCAGAAGAATAATGGCTGAACGAATTTTGGGCTGTTGTAACCCAACACATACTGGGGAAAACTGGAAGAGCAACACCTGGAGCTCTCCCCATTTACCCCCGAGGCCACGAATATTCCATTGTAAATAAGTCATTATTTACAAAGATAGATATGTCAACAGTAAGAACCTAGATAGGGAGTGCAGTAAGCTGCTATGGGACGAAATTAATAAGGCGTCTAAATATGAAATTGTGTTAATGGGAGATTTTAACTTTAGACAAATTGATTGGAACAATGTGACAAGAAATCTATTGAATTTCTTGATAAGGTTCAGGATTGTTTTTTAAAACAGTTTGTGACAGAACCAACTAGAGGAAACAATCTCCTTGACTTGGTTCTTGCCAACAAAGAATCACTAATTAATAATCTTCCACTTGGCCGATTTCATGAGACTGAGAAATTGCCTGGGTGGGATAAATTGGGATGACCTGACTATGGTCAGGTAGGTGGTGTTGGTTGCCAATATGACGTTTTTCAGAGCGTAGTTCTAGCTGCCCAGACAACTTTTCTTCCGAGTAGGGAAATTAGATCTAACAAAAATGATCCCAAATGGATGAACAATAGATTAAAACATCTCATTGGTCAAAAGAGAGGCATATTTAGGCATATGAAAAGAAAGGATGGGCAGTTAAGAAATCAATATATTCAATTAAAAATAAAAATAAAAAAAAGGAATAAGAAAAGCAAAAAGGGATTATGAGGCTAAGGTCGCAAGGGATTCGAAGACTAACCCAAAAGGGTTCTTTCAAGTATACAGAAGTAAGATTAGGGACACTATAGGCCCACTTAAGAGTAACTCAGGTCAGATCACTGACAGTGATAAGGATATGTGCGAAATTTTCAATACTTACTTCCTCTCAGTTTTTACTCAGGAAGATACTAGCGAAATTCCAGAAATAATGAATTATGTAGAATAGGACGATAATAAACTATGCACGATTGGGGTAACTAGTGACCTGGTCCTCAGACAAATAGAGAAATTAAAACCGAACAAATATCCAGGCCCTGATGAACTGTATGCAAGGGTTTTAAAGGAATGCAAAGTGGAACTTAGAAAATCTTTGGCTGATCTTTTCAACATATCACTACAAACTGCCATAGTACCTGATAAGTGGAAAATGACAAATGTAATACGTATTTTCAAGGCAGGTGACAGGTCCTTAGCTTCGAACTATAGACCAATAAGTCTTACCCCCATAGTGCAAAAATTTATGGAATCAATAATTGAGGAGGCAATTCGTGGCCATCTTGAAAGGTATAAATTGATTAATGAATCTCAACAAGGTTTTACTAAGGGGTGTTCCTGTCTTACGAATTTACTAACTTTTTTCACTAAGGTGTTTGAGGAGGTAGATCATGGTAATGAATATGATATTGTGTATATGGACTTCAGTAAGGCTTTCGATAGAGTTCCACATCAAAGGCTATTGAGGAAATTTAAGGCACACGGAATAGGAGGAGAAATTATTTCCTGGGTAGAGGCGTGGTTGACAAATAAGCAGCAGAGAGTTTGCATAATTGGGGAGAAATCAGAATGGGGACACGTCACAAGCGGTGTTCTGCAGGGGTCAGTGTTGGGCCCCTTGTTGTTTACAATTTACATAAACGACATAGATGAGGGAATAAATAGTAACATAGGCAATAAATAACAAAAAAGGCACAATACCGTGACTGAACAATACACACACAACCCGCACATATAAAAGAGATGAGCTTACGACGACGTTTCGGCCCGACTTGGACCATTTACAAAGTCACACTAACACACAGAGACGGGGGAAGTGGTATTATAGGCAGGCAGACAGGGGAGGGTACCAGAGAGTGGGGTACTAATGAAGTAAGTAGTGGAAGTGGTAGTAGTAGTAATAGTAGTAGTGGAGACAGTCATATTCTAGAGGAGCACTGCAATGAGGCTAGCGGCCCGCAAGGGTGGCGCAGCCACCCTTGCGGGTGGGGAGGAAAGGAAAGGCGAATAAAATAAAGGACAAATACAAGGCAAAAGAAAAGAAAGAAAGGAAAACCTATAGGAGGAAAAAGGAGAAGAGGGAAGAGAGGAAAGGGGAAGGAATCAGGTTAAGTCACGGGTGTTCTGAAGTTTAGAGCATTTAACAATGTAATGAGAGAGGAAAGCATCAACAGAGACAAAGCCAGGGCTAAGATTCATACAGGGAAAGTTGTGTATAAGGGAGGATTCAACCAGGCGCCGCCCAATTATACACAATATCATATTCAACCAGGCGCCGCCTGGTTGAATCCTCCCTATCAAGAAGTATAAATAATAGAAGTCCTCAAGTTGTTCTTCAACTCTATATATCTTTGGTTAGGCCTCATTTAGATTATGCTGCACAGTTCTGGTCACCGTATTACAGAATGGATATAACTGCACTGGAAAACGTACAGAGGAGGATGACAAAGTTGATCTCATGTATCAGAAATCTTCCCTATGAGGATAGACTGAGGGCGGCCCTGAATCTGCACTCTCTAGAAAGGCGTAGAATTAGGGAAGATATGATTGAGGTGTATAAATGGAAAACAGGAATAAATAAAGGGGATGCAAATAGCGTGCTGAAAATATCCAGCCAAGACAGGACTCGCAGCAATGGTTTCAAGTTGGAAAAGTTCAGATTCAGGAAGGATATAGGAAAGCACTGATTTGGTAATAGAGTTGTGGATGAGTGGAAAAAACTCCCGAGTACCGTCATAGAAGCTCAGACGTATTGTAGTTTTACAAATAGGTTAGAGAAATACATGAGTGGGTGTGGGTTGGTGTAAGTTGGACCTGACTACCTTGTGCTACTAGATCTTACGCCATGCTTCTTTCTTAAGTGGAAGTGACCTGACTACCTGGAGTTTACCTGGGGAGGGTTAACTCCAGGTAGTAAACGTATAAAACCGGGGAGTTACATGAACCTGTCTTGCATAGGTCAGTAGGCCTGCTGCAGTATTCCTTCTTTCTTATGCTTTTATGTTCTTATAAAATCTAGGGGCTTTTAGGGTCAGTGAAGTCTAGGTCTAAATGCAACGGTGAGCATGTAAGCAAGGAGGAATCAGAATGCTGTGAAGGAAAAGATTGCTGTGAAGATCGCGAGAAATAAGAAGGGGTAGAAGGAGGCGCATCAGTGTCCATCGAGGGTTTCGTTTCTGCAATATAGTAGCGTTAAGTGTCTCAGCAGATGAGGAAGATGCTGATACCATGATTTCAGAGACAGGTGAGGTACAAAAAGTAGAGATTGGGGAGATTATGGATGAAACCAAAGAGGTCTGAGAGGGATGGGAGTATGAACCTTGAGAGATGCGCTGGTGGGAGCAGAAGAGTCCTGCGGTGGAACAAGAGAGGAAGGAGGTTGGAAGGAAACTGGAGAAGACTGGGGGGGAACAGGAGAAGAGGGGACGACACGAGGGGGGTGAACCTCCACCTCCGTGTGGGAGTTAGAAAGGGGATTAGAACGAGGCACTGAGATCAAAAAGGAAAACTGTTGAGGAATTGTAAGTACTGGAGGAAGAGGAATGCAAAGAGACTTGGGTTTATAAGACAGGTTCAGCTTCGCAGGTGATAGCCGCGAAGAAGATGCTGACGTGCGAGGCCTTGCAAACTGAGAAACTAGCGGGCGAGAAGAAAATATAGATGTAGAAGTAGGTAAGGAGGTGGGGGTTTCAGAGGGTAAAACTTCAAAAGAATTAAGAGATGGGGGTGACCCCGGAAGACAACATGTAAGGAGCTGGAAGGCGGAGGACTGCCGAGGTTGGAGCTACTCAAAAATATGGGATATGTGGAAGATTCCCCTGCAGGCGGGGCGAGAGACAGCCATAGAATAAGTAAAGCCTTCGCTCTCCCTAAGACAACAGATTTCACGTTCATATTGATAGACCTGACAACGGTGGGAAAAAAAAGGATGAGGTTCATTGCAATTCAGACAAGTTGGGGAAAGACTGCCCGGCTCCACAGACCGGGCACCCATCCACAGATCTGCAGTATTTAACGGAGTGTCCTAAGCACCAACAATTTCAACACTGGTGGGGAGTAGGGACCACTTTATGGACCTCTAGACAATGGCCCACGATATAAATGGAGGATGGGAGTTTACAGCAGTCAAAAGTTAAGCAGGCGATGTTACTGGGAAGCGCCTCCGCCCACGAGCGGGCAGGACATATGGATCCACTTTGAGAATAGGAAAGTCCTAAAGGGCTAATTGTTCAAAAATATCATCACCGCAAGACAGAAATTCACTCTGTACAATGGTATGTGGTAAAACCACCATACCACAGCACGAATTGAGAGTAGCGTGCTTGTGAACTGTGACTGGAATGTTATCTGTGGAAGTAACATGGGAAAGAGCATGAGCTTGATCTGCTTTCTGAACTGTAATGATGCACGCACCACTTCAAAGAGAGTGAAAGGATATATTTTGGCCAACGTGTCATAAAAGAGCTTTACCAATACTATGGTCAGAAAGATAATCAGTTGGAGATGTCGGTCGTAGGGAAAAGAATTTAGTCCACTGAGTACTCGTAAATATGGTGCGTAAAGGAAGTGGGTGTTGCGTAGGTTATTTTTAGGTAGAAGAACCGTCATCAGTAAATAGTTTGGAACGTTTAGGCGTAGCACCGCAAGCGGCCCAACCCAAGGTAGGTGGGTGATCTGAAAACCCTCGCACCATACTCGGGGAAGCCAGACGCATAGTTAGAGGCGTGCAAGAGGCAGAGGCACTAACAGAAATGGGAGGAGCCCCAGCATCTGGAGCAGGTGACAGTCACCAGCAGAAGGGACAGGGGCATGGCAAGTGTCTAGAGAATGGTCCAATAATGAAGCCGAGTCAGAACAGGATGTGGTAACAAAAAGGGGCCTGGGAGGAGGAGGAGGGTTATCATGGAACGAAGACTTGATGATGATAGGACTTCTTTCTTATTATTATATATAAGAAAAGGAAAGGAGAAAAAAGAGGGGCAGTGGAGGGATAGTCACTAGAAGGCATGCAAGGGCCGTAAGTTTCTCCTCTCATCCGAGAGGACCTCGAGACCACCCCACCTACACCCCCAGCCCTCACCCCCCAAATAAATCTCTCTTCAGAGGTCACTTCTGACGGGAGCATACACAATGTGGCCTCTATGGAGGCAAGAATCCTCTAACATGATTAGGGTTTGGAGATTACAAACCACCACTCCTTTCTTCTCAAACAATGGTCCGAGACACCATGACAAATGTTCTACCTTGGGGTTACAAAGGCCTCCACACACTCAACTTCTGGCCAGGTCACCTCCCGTTGAACTTGATCACGTGGCCTAATGAACCAGGGTGTGACAGATTAGTACTGTGGTCCCACCAAGGCAGGGGGACCACCAAGGCAGGGGGACCACCAAGGCAGGGGACCACCAAGGCAGGGGGACCACCAAGGCAGGGGGACCACCAAGGCAGGGTGACCACCAAGGCAGGGTGACCACCAAGGCAGGGGGACCACCAAGGCAGGGGGACCACCAAGGCAGAAGACCACCAAGGCAGGGTGACCACCAAGGCAGGGTGACCACCAAGGCAGGGGGACCACCAAGGCAGGGTGACCACCAAGGCAGGGGACCACCAAGGCAGGGGACCACCAAGGCAGGGTGACCACCAAGGCAGGGGGACCACCAAGGCAGAGGGACTCGAAAAAGAAGAAACACTTTCCTCATTCACTTGCCAGAGGCTTGCCTACACTACACTGTCTTCAGAGTGCAGGCAATGTTTTTCCCACCTCCAGGACTCAAATCTGGCTAACCAGTTTCCCTGAATCCCTTCATAAATGTTACCTTGCTCACACTCCAACAGCACGTCAAGTCTTAAAAAACATTCATCTCCACTCGCTCCTATCTAACACTAAGCACTTAACCCACCAGGATCATGTAGCTCTGTAGAGTAGGGTGTGTGAACGAAACGAAGGCAGAGTTTGTAAGGGCGGTGTAAAACATCTGTTGCTGTCACAAAGTCAAGGAAGGAGGAGTCTGTGTCAAAGGTGGGGCCGTCTGCAAGGAGTGGCGAAAAAGTGAGGATGTTAGAGTGGTGACGACAGCGGAGGTACATTCTGCATGCTCCCTGAAAGACAGGACAGTCCAATAGAATACGGGAAACGAAACTTTACAGTTTCCACAGAGTGGAACTAGACTCTTCTCCATGAGATACCCATGTGAGACGTGTGTGCCCGATGCAAAGACAGGAAAGCATAGTCTCCCAACCAAGGACTTCAACAGAATGGGGTGGACAACGATACCCTTTTCCCAATCTATGATCTAAAATGCCTGAGGAGAGGACCAGAAAGGTTGAAAACAGGAAAGGGGAGGGATGGGGAAAAAAGGATTATAATAAAAAATGAAGCGCTAAACATACAAGGGTCATACAGTGCAGCAGAGCAGGGAAAGGTGAAAGGTTATTGAGAAGTAAGAGGGAGAGTGATTATTATTAGGTCATGCAATGTAGTGGGCAGGGATAGTGCAAGAGTAGAGAGTAGCAAGTGGGAGAGGTAGAAAGGGCTGTGAGGAGTGCTAGAGGCATCATCATCATCAAAGTTTGTGAAGTAAATCAGTTGCTGTCAAAAAGTCAACGAGAGAGTCTGTGTTAAAGGAGAGTCCATCAGCAAGAAGGGAAGGTAAAGTAAGGGCAGTAGAGCGGTGATGACGTTGGAGGTAAATTCTGCATGACCGATGATAGAGTGGGCAGTCCAACAGAATATGGCTAACAGAAACTAGAATCTGACAATTCTCAGAAACTGAAGGAAATAATAGCTAGAACTGAGTATACTACAAACTCTAATCGGAAAAGTAATGTGAAGGACCTTGGAGGGGCAATGTCTGAGGATCTCACCTTCAAGGATCACAACAATGTCACTATCACATCTGCGAGGAACAAGGAGCCTCTCTATGAGATACCCATGAGTAAGACGAGTGTGGCCGATGTGAAGATGGGAGAGAGTAGTCTCCCAACCTCGACATTGATGACAAGAAGAAGGCCAGAAACCTATAATCGGTTTAATAGAATGAAGGTTGTTATTGAACAGATCAGACCAACGTTATTGCCAACGGTTGAGAAGGTTGGTAGAAATCACAGCGATATAATCTGTGAATGGAACACCTCTATATGAAACTGGGAGGTCATGTACTGCTGACCGCGCAGCAGTGTCTGCCTGTTCATTGCACTTTGTCAACATGACCAGGGACCCAACAAAAAATAATATCTTTGTGCTTGCTAGAGATACAGGATAACCAAAGTTGGATACGAAAAACCAGGGGATGAGGAGAATGAAATTTTCGTATAACCTGCAAAGCACTAAGGGAGTCTGAAAGTACCACAAATGGCGACACAGGCATAGTTGCAATACGGATAAGTGCTACGAGAATTGCATACAATTCAGCTGTAAAATTGCTAGCTAAGGATAATAAATGCCCTCGTATGACACTGTCTTTAAATACTGCTGCAAATCCGATACCGTCAGAAGACGTGGGATCATCGGTGTACACTATAATGGCATGAGAATGAACTGGAAGTGATTAAGAAAAAGAGAGTGAGAACCATCGGAACTTCTCAAGGGGAGGGGAAAAGTTAGATGCTACATGAACATTGAAAGGTGGCAACTGAAGAGAAGACAAGAGCGAATGTAGACCAAGAGAAAAGGGACAGAGTAATCACGGGCGGTGAACAAATAAGGAACTTCTATTAACATCCGTTACCATCCTACATCGAGAAATAGACACAATAGCAGTATAATGTGATCCTTTATTGAAAACGTTTCGCTTGAAAACCTACCAACCAACACGATCTTCTCCACTTCTACTCTCACCACGACACCAAAACTAAACGTGGTGTAATTATAGGTTTTTTTCCTGCTCGCACTCAGAATCTGTAGCAATGAGTTCCTTGAGGAAGAATTCTCTCTAATTGAACAAGTATTTTCTAAACTTCACTATCCTCGTCACTTCATTAGAGACTGCAGACGACGGACATTAAACATCTTTAACTCACCCTGAGAAGACACTGCCGAGAGGAGATACATCGTCCTTCCCACCAACTCCACTGCCAAACACGTTTCCAACATCTTTTCGAATACCTCATTCCAAGTATCTACCTCCACATCCACCACCATCAAGGACATTACCAGTAATAGACAGGACAAGCTTCAATCCACTGCAGAGGTATACATAATCCCTTGTAATGACTGCATCAAATTATACGTGGGTGAAGCATCCAGAGACCTCCAAACACGTATTTCAGAACACCAGTACGCAGGCAGATCGGACGATTTAAGGAATGCCTGTGTTCAACACCGAAATTCACACAACCATTTAATCAACTACAGAAATGCAAGACTCATCGCCAGTGAAGAAAACACTCAATACCTCAGAATCATCACTTATCTGTATATCCAACAACTTTCAACCAAAACAACGGCTTCTATAACATAGCTGAACCACTTGCCAAGAAACTTCATCGTTAAACCACATAACTACATACGCTCCCACCAGTCCCATGCAGGTCCCTATCAGATCCAACCTACCCAGCATTCTCCACCTGACTCCATCCTATAAATACTCACGTACCTTTCACCCAGTTAGATCTGTTTGTGACTTGATAAAGCCCACTGTGTGGGCGAAACGTTGTCAGTAAAGGATCACATTATAATGCTTATAGGACAAGGAATATTAGCCTCTGCATAGCGGCTCTCAACAGGCATAAACGTAATCCCTAGTAATGGATGGGATCAATATTAGAAAGAGTTGCAGGAGAGGCCTCTGAATATATCTGGTAAGGCAAAATCTAGTTTCGATAAAATTATTGCAGAATGCAGTCAAAAGAGAGTTCTACAATCAGTCCCTCATGAATGATGAGCGAGGATTTTAAGGAGGTTCAGCCGGCTATGGCAAGTTGCTTTCAAGGAGGTAATGTGAGGTTTCCTGGATAACCGACGGTCAAACAGAAGGCCGAGAAACCTGGATATCACGTTCTGGGATACGCGAGCCATACAGGTACAATGGATTATCAGGGACGATAGAACGTCTAGTGAAGGTAATTTGGTGTGTTTTAGTACAAGAAAATTTAATCCCATGAGCAGTTGCCCAATTGGAAACACGGTTGACCGCATGCTGGAGAGAAACTGCAATGAGGTGACAATCGTCCTGCATAAGCTATAGCAAAGTCATCAACATAGAGTGATGACCAAATATTAGATGGAAGAATAGATGCCAGATCATTTATAGCAAGGAGAAAAAGTGTGGTGTACAGGACACGTCCCTGGGGGACACCTTCAGCTTGGACAAAGTCCAGGGAAAGCATATTATTAACCCGAACACGGAAATGTCTCTCGGTTAAGAAATTCTTTAGGACAAATGGTAGATTGCCTCGGAAGCCTAAGGAGTAGGCCTGGGCCAAGATGTTATATCTCCAAGTTGTGTCCTATGCCTTCTCTAGATCAAAAAAGATGGCAATAACAGAGTGGTTATTGGCAAAGGCATTACGTACGTATGTATCTAAACGAAGTAAGGGGTCAATAGTAGAACGGCCCTTACGAAAGCCATATTGACTAGTGGAGAGACTATTGTGTGACTAAATACCACACCAAACGTCTATTTACCAGACGTTCCAACACCTTGCAAACCGCACTGGTAAGAGCGATGGGACGATAGTGGGAGGCATAAAGTCCCGAAGTACCTGGTTTACGAAAAGGTAGTACAACGGCAGATTTCCACACCTGGGACAGAACTCCTCGCGACCAAATAAGATTAAAGAGACGTAAGAGGATCGTAAGGGCTGACGGATGTGAATGCTGGAGCATACAGATATGAATGCTGTCCGGCCCAGCTGGCGATGATCGGCAAGCGGAGTGAGTTGACACTAATTCTAGAAGCGTAAAAGGCACTTTGTAAGACTCTTCTCCGCTAGAAGAAAAGTCTAGTGGCTCAAACTCTCTGGCTGATCTGGAGGAAAGAAACGAGGTGCAGAGATGAAGCCCCGAGGAGATACGGTCAAGATGATGACCAAATTCGGAGGCAACGTCAACGTGGTTAGCTATAGCGACACTGCGAACCCGAAGGACAGGAGTGCATTTGCCACTCAGTTTCCGTACTTTTTTCCAGACTGCACTCAGAGGAAGCCGAAGTGACGGTAGATTATTATTATTATAATCAAATAGAAGCGGGAAACCACAAGGGTTATACAGCAAGTGACGGTAGAAACAATCCCGCCAACAAGTGTGTTTAGCTTCACGGATGACACGGCGGGCTGCTGCTCTCCTTTTAAAATCAAGTAGGGGCTCTGTGGTCCTATTGTACCAATATCTGTCCCACGCAGCGCATTTCAAACGTACCACACAAGCACAAGCAGACGACCACAAAGGCACGCACCTCTGAGAATGCCTGCCCGAGGTTTGGTTTATAGAATGTGAAGCTGCAGTTAATTAAAACTCAGGTCGAGAAGAGGTGTAACAGCTCGTCAAAGGAGGACGAAGGAAGATCCTCACTAAAAGCAGTTTGACGTGATTAAAGATCCCAATTCGCTCGGTCATATTATCAGCGTGGGCTGCGAGGAGGTGCTGAGTACGATTGGGAAGTAAGGATGATTAGAAAATGATCGCTGTCATGCAAGTCCGGGAGGACAGACCAGGTAAAGTCTAATGCAGTTGAAGAAAAGCAACCGAGAGAACGATGCAAGAGAGAGATTGAGTAGGAGGATCAAAATGGGTGGGAGTACCCGTACTAAAAAATGGAGAAGGAGAAAAGTGAGAAAAACCTCCAACTGAATGCCACGAGAGTCACAGTGAGACCCTTCCCCCCCTTCCAGATGAAATGGTTAGCATTAAACTCGCCAAGTAACAGAAGTGGTGGCAGTAAAGAAGAAACCAGAAATGCAACATGTGTGATATATAATGCCCTAGCAGGAGAGAGATACAAAGACCAGATTGTATACCACTTATTGAAGTGGATGCGGACTGCAGTGTAATGCAGCAAAGTATGCAAATAAGAAGTGCACTTTCATTAAAGGTTCCATCGTGAAAAGGATCCGATGAATATAATAAAATTTAGCCCGAGATGGGATGAATAACAACAGAGCGTAATTTGGGTTCTTGTAAACAAACACAAACGGAAAAACTGGGAGAGCAACACCTGAAGCTCACCCCAGTTATCTCTGAGGCCTTGGATATTCCACAGTAAATAATCCATGATTTCCATAGTGGTATTTATGGACTAGTTGGGTTAGAAAAGTCCACAAGTAGAGGCACCAGAAAACGAACAAGCAGTGAAGGATTGAAACGCTGTGATGATGGAGAAGAGTGAAGAGGAGCAACAGGAGGTGGATCAGTGTCCATCAATGGTTTAGTCTCCACAATGTAGTTGGAGATAGCTTCAATTGTTTCAAAGGACAAGGACGTTGTATGTGGGACGATATTGGAGACAAAAGGAGGATGGGGATGAGTAAAGATCAGGACGAAGACAGAATTTAAGAACGTGGGGGGGGGATTGACGAGAGGTTAGAGGTAACTTGAGAAGCAGCTTGGAAGGTGACAGGAGAGGAAGGTACTGCACGTGGGTTAGGATGGACCTCCACACTCTCAACAGAACGAGTAAGAGGTAAAGATCCATGTACTAAGACTGGAAATTCAAGAGATTTACCATTTGGGGATTTGTTGGACTTTGAAGAAGTAGAGAGGTGAGGGGGAGGAGCTGTTGTGTGAAGTCTTGTAGACATAGAAGCTTGCATGTGAGCTGAAGATTGAAGAAAAGTAGGATGCGACGAGGTAGGGACCTCTGAATCCAGGACTGTAAAAGAGTTAGATACAGAGGTGACTGTGGAAGGTGATTGCAGGGGACCCCAGAGGTTGAGGGTATCTAGTAACTCGAGAAAAAGAAATATGGGGAAGTTTACCCTGGATGCATAGAGAGAGAGTGCCATGGTGTAAATAAAGCCTTCTGTCTCTGAGGCAACGAATTTAACGTTCGTTCAAGTAAACCTGGCAACAATGAGAATACGATGGATGAGCTTTATGACAATTTAGGCAGGAGGGAGGTAGACCACAAGATGTATTCGTATGGTCATCGGCACCACAGACTGGGCATTCAGCCATGGACCAGCACTTTTACTGGATGGCCAAAACGCCAGCAATTTCTACACTGTTGTGGTGTAGGAGTCACCTGTCGGACTTGTAAATGGTGTCCCACAATATAAACCAAAGACTGAAGCTCACGGCAGTGAAAAGTTAGACGAGGTACATTGCAAGGGTAGCGTCTCCGCCTGCTGGCAGGCAGCACATAAGTGTCTACTTCAAGGAACGGGAGGACTTGGAGCTCAAGCTGTTCCAGAATGTCATCACCACATGTCTGGAAATGCCTACAACTGCAAGAATTGAGAGTGATGTTTTTCAATTGTCAAAGGAATGGCATCTATGGTTGTAAGGAGAGAAAGTGTGAGAGCTTGGCTAGCAGTCTATACTGTGACGATACGTGCATCGCTCTTGAGAGCATATAATGGAATATTGCGACCAACATGGTGTTAGAGCGCCTTGCTGATACTATGATCATAAAGATATTCTGAAGATGTCTGTTGTAGAGTGAAAAACTTGGTCCATTGTGTATTATGATCCGTAGTATGTAAAGTGATTGTCGTGTTGGTCTTTTCTGAGTAGAATGAGAGTCAGTCGAAATAGTGTCACCAGAAGAAGGTCGGGGTCGTTTAGATACAGGACCGGAGGTGGTCAGTTTTGAGGTGGGCACACAATCCGAAAAAAGTTGAACCACATGGGGAGAAACCGGAAGCAAAGTCAAAGAAGTGCGGAGGTCAGAGGTGTCAAAGGAGTCAAGCCGAGCCTCTGTATCCCCGAGCATGGGACAAAATGTCACCTGCAGAAGATACAGGGGCAGTAGAAAGGTCCTAAGAATGGTCCGGTAACAAGGCAGGGTCGTCAGAGGGTACTGCTACAGGAAAGGGCCCAGGAGATTCATGGTCTTGGAATTCCATGGTTGGGGGGAGCATGGAGGGGCAGCTCCCAGGGGGAAAGGACCACAAGTCTCCCCTTCCGTGCCCAAGAGGACAACCTCAGCCCAGCCGGTAGTGCAGATGCAGCATGGAACCCTGCCACACCCTACCCATCAAGCCAGTAAACCAGCAATCAGGGATAGCAACCTCACATCTACCGAGCCACTTCGGTGAACAAATTGGAGGGCGGTCGGAAACCGGCCACAAAGCATACATCATTCAGCCACCACCTCCTGGAATCCGACAGGCAGCCTCCAGAGATACATCTGTTACCTGAAAGACTCCCAAAGCCTCACCCCCAGTAGACTGGAGATTATTATTATTATTATAATCAAATAGAAGCGCTAAACCACAGGGGTTATACAGCACTGCAGGTTATTGTAGGATGCAGGGAGAGTGGGTTGTAAGAGGGAGATGGACGATTAGTAGGGTATGGAGTGCAAGATGACGGTGGATAGTGCAGGGGTGGAGGGTAGCAAGATATCGAGGTAGAAGGGATTGAGGGAGGTGCTAGAGGTATAATCTTCAGAGTTTGTGTAGTAAGTCAGTTTCTGTCAAAAAGTCAATGAGAGAGTCAGGATTAAAGGAGGGTCCATCTGCAAGAAGGGAAGGTAAAGAAAGGGCCGCAGAGCGAAGACGTCGTTGGAGGTAAATTCTGCGTGCTCATTGATAGAGTGGGCAGTCCAACAGGATATGTCGAACAGACACTGGAACCTGACAATGCTCACAGAGAGGGGCAGGGAGCCTCTCCATGAGATACCAGTGAGTAAGACGAGTGTGGCCGATGCGAAGACGGGAGAGTGTAGTCTCCCAACCTCGACATTGGTGACAAGAAAAAGACCAGAAACCTATAACCGGTTTAATAGAATGAAGTTTGTTATTCAGCAGGTCAGACCAGCGTTGTTGCCAACGGGTGCGAAGGTGGGTAGCAATGACCTCAAAATAGTCCGTGAAAGGAACACCTCTATATGAAACTGGAAGGTCATGTACTGCTGACCGCGCAGCAGTGTCTGCCTGTTCATTGCCCTGTACGTCAACATGACCAGGGACCCAACAAAATA
>WNWK01006059.1:0-111000 GCA_009830355.1 Cherax destructor | reverse complement strand
TTGTGGTTGCAGGGTCGATTTCATAGCTCCTGGCCCCGCCTCTTCACTGATTGCTACTAGGTCCTCTCTCTCCCTGCTCCATGAGCTTTATCAAACCTCGTCTTAAAACTATGTATGGTTCCTACCTCCACTACGTCGCTTTACAGGCTGTTCCACTTCCACAGACAACTCTGCTGACTGGAAATACTTCCCTAACTTGTCCCTTTGACTCATAGGAGTCTTCAACTTCAATTGTGACCTTGTTTCTGTGTCCCCTCTCTGGATCTTGTCTCTGTCCATATCCTATTCCTCGCGGTATTTTATATGTCGTTATCATGTGCTCCTCTAACCCTCCCTGTCCTCTAGTGTCGTCAGACCGATTTCCCTTAACCTTTCTTCGTAGGACAATCCCCTTAGCTCTGGGACTAGTCTTGTTGCAAACCTTTGCACTTTCTCTAATTTTTTGACGTGCTTGACCAGGTGTGGGTTCCAAACTGGTGCTGCATACTCCAGTATGGGCCTGACGTATATGGTGTACAGAGTCTTGAACGATTCCTTAGTGAGGTATTGGAACGCTATTCTTAGGTTTGCCAGCCGCCCGTATGCTGCAGCAGTTATCTGATTGATGTGTGCCTCAGGAGATGTGCTCGGTATTATACTCACCCCAAGATCTTTTTTCTTGAGTGAGGTTTGTGTGTGGTGTGTGTGTGTGGTGTGTGGGTGTGTGTGTGTGTGTGTGGTGTGTGGTGTGGTGTGTGGTGTGTGGTGTGTGTGTGTGTGTGTGTGTGTGTGTGGTGTGTGTGTGTGGTGTGTGGTGTGTGTGTGTGTGTGTGTGTGTGTGTGTGTGAGTGTGTGTGGTGTTTGTGGAAAGGTCTTGTTTTGCTGGTGCTGGCTGAGGTGCTGGTCCGCCACGTAATCAACGTCTGACAATTTCATCTCACCTGCAATTTGACGTTCCCGGGAAGCGGAATTTGGCGGACTGATATCATTTTTCTTACAAAGTTTCAATTACACGCGCTCTGACCATGGAGCGCCTCGCGTTTGTAATAGGCTACGCTTTCTGTGTCTGTAACTGTTTGTGTGACTGTATGTTCATCTGTCCGTCTGTGTACCTCTCTCTCTCTCGAATATTTTCTTATTTTTTGTTCCTAAACGCATTTTCACTTTCACATGTTTTTTCCACAATTTAGATTTAACTTTTTAATTATTTAAAACACAATTATCTAAGACTAGGACACAGTTCAAACTATCTACAAAATATATATATAACTCTGTTTGAGACTTAAAAAAAAGAAGGATCAAACAACTAACTAACACGGGTGAGCACTCTGTGATTCCTCTCTGTTATCTTGTACTAACAGCCGGCTTACCCTCTTAAACCACTAAATTTTTACCAACATAAAAATATAGACAATGAAAATCTGGATAACAAGAACCTTCAGGCCAATAGACGCCAAGTGAATGATGCTGCTGTTTAAGAACTTGTTCTCCCTAGACAGGTGAAGTGCTCTACACCTATTAACACAGGTGTGAGGGTACAGAGTTATTTTGCATTACATAGTTATCGCAGCATAGGTACACTCTCTATTTTTAGCACAGGGTTTGACAAGGTCAGGTTAAAGATCCCTAACTTTATTGACAAGCTATTTACTAGTTAAGGATTCCTAACTTTATTAACAAGCTAAGAGTTGTTACCTACATCAGCTCATTTGAAAGCATTTTTATTGTTATGAAACATACAAGTAGGGAACAGGATGAAGTTGGAGCCATCTGTGGGCCAGCATTTTCATTTGATCAACTGACTTTATCTCGTTGACATCATAATGCTGTATGAATGTGTTCCAGACTCGAGTCATCCCCCTGTCTCTCTCCTCTCTCTCTCTCTCATAAGTATCATAGCAACAGAGGTACACACACAATCTCTCTCTCTCTCTCTCATTCACAACATAGGTATTACAGCAGCATAGGTACACTCATAACATAGGCACCACAACATAGGTACACCCTCTCTCATAACATAGGTATTGCAGCATAGGTACACTCATAACATAGGCATCATAGCATAAGTACATTCATAACATAGGTATCAAAACAGAGGTAGTTATAACATAGGTATACTCATAGGTATCGCAATATAGGTACACTCATAACATAGGAATCACAACATAGGTACACTCTCCCATAACATAGGTAACACAGCATATATACACTCATAACATAGGTACCACAACATAGTGCACTCTCTCATAACATAGGTACGTACCTGGAGACTACCTGGAGGGTATTCCGGGGGTCAACGCCCCCGGGGCCCGGTCCATGACCAGGCCTCCGGTGGACCAGGGCCTGATCGACCACTTTGTTACTGGTGTAAGCACGTAGTCGAACGTACGAACCAAATCCCGGCAGACCCGGCACTGACTTTAGGTTAGGTTCCCTCTTGAAGGCAGCCAGAGGTTTGTTGGTACATTGGTACATGTTTACGTACACGTACATGGCTTCAGGGTTTGTGCGTTTGAAAGTCAGCTCTCAGGTACATAAAGACAGAGTTGGGACCTAAAATCACAGAGGAATCACATTATGTTAGGAAATATTTCGTTATCCTTAGAATGGAGAGAAAGTGGAACAACCTGAACAGCGAGGTAATAAAGGGAGGATTCATACTTAGTTTTAGGAAAAGGTATGAGAGGGATCAAGCAGCAGCCAGGCGAGAGCAAACCCATGAGTGGCCAGAGAAGAGACGGGGCAAAGAGCTATGATTGGACCTCTGTAACCACAAATAGGAGAGTGGAAATAGGTGTCCACATGCGCAAAAGGAAGCGTACACACACACACACACACACACACACACACACACACACACACACACACACACACACACACACACACACACACACACACACACACACACACACACACACGCACACACACACACACACACACACACAATACAGGCACAACCCCCTACCCCCTCAACAAAAAAAATGCAAGAGTGGGGAAGGTGCCAGATCTCACTCAGAAAGTCGTAGGGGTAAGCAGAGTGCCTGGTATATCGCAAGAGGCTCACATCAGCAGAATAACCTCTGAAGCCAATGCTCGTCTGGAAAATCTGAGAGTAACCTTCAGGAATTTCATCATAGATATTTAGTGTTGTTCCTGAGCCAGGGGGCATGAGTTACCAAGAGAGGCTAACGTAATTGAATCTACTGACGTTGGAGGACAAAAAAATCAGAGGATACATGATAACAACACACAAAAATACTCAGGGGAATTTATAAGAAAGAAATGGAGAAGCAATCTGAGAGGACAGAAACTGGATCTCAGAGAGATTGAAGACACAAATGTCAGAAAGTATTTCATCAGTGTGAGAGTGTCATGGCGATCGCCTTCCACATGATCAGAAAAATAAATAATAACTTCGAGGAATAATAATAATGAAAATATTAAAAAGTATTTAAATAAAAAAAAATCTGGCCGCCTTAGGTTCCAGTGTCATCTTAAGACAGGAGAATCTTATAAGTCCAGGAAATCTTCTTAAGGTGTATTGAAGACTTGATGTTAGTTATCGTAGGTAGGCGGTGTTAGTCCGTCGCTCAGGAACTCCTGTCAATACTGGTTCGTAGTATCCCACTCCAGATATCAAAAGAGAGATGAGGAGTCGCTGTATCCCACATAGTCCCGTTGCCTGGGGTCTAACTCCCATATATCTAGCGTCTCCTGAGGATGACCACGCCTACAGCAGAGCTGATAATGAAAAAAAAAACAGGTTTCAAGATGGTTATTAAGTATAACATTGAAGATACAAAGGCTGGAAATTTTGCTTCAGTGTCATTATTGGTAACCAGGTTAAAATAAAAAAAGGAAACAATATTCCTGGTAGAACACCTTAACTGATCAGAAGAAGAATGGAGGTGAAGTAATTACCCAGACTTCAACTCGCACTAGGTAAGGTTAATGCTACCAGGAGTTGAAACTAAAGAGACTCAGACCCCGAGGAAATATGGAGTTTTACAGCTGTCCGCTAGATGGCAGTGCAGGCGGCGATACACTGTAACAATCCCTCGGAGTCTGAACTACCACAAGCCAATTTCAGTGAGTTTTACCTCACACATTGTGGTCAGTAAGAGGAATGATTGTGTTGAAGAGGTGGTGGAGGCAGGATCCAAAAAGAGTTTAAAGAACAGGTACAATAGGGCTCACGAAGCAACGAGGGAGTGAATAAGGGAAGAGGCAAGAGGTGGGAGACAGACACACAGATGCACACACACAGTGACAGGATGTTCCAGAGAGGGAACACAGAAACAAGGGGACACAACTGGAAGCTGAAGACTCAGATGAGTCAAAGGGATGTTAGGAAGCATTTCTTCAGCCACAGAGTAGTCAGGAAGTGGAATAGTCTAGAGAAAGGTATAGTGGAGGCAGGAACCATACATAGTTTTAAGACAAGGTATGATAAAGCTCATGGAGCAGGGAGAGCAGAGTCTAAGTAGCAGACAGCGAAGAGGCGGGGGCCAGGAGCTGAGTCTCGACCCCTGCAACCACAATTAGGTGAGTACAATTAGGTGAGTACACACACACACACTCTGCTCATGGAGAAGGGAGAGAGTGGACCTAGTAGCGACCAATGAAGAGGTGGGGCCAGGAGCTATGACTCGACCCTGCAACCACAATTAGTTGAGTACACACACACATCTCTCCGTGAGTCCTAAGAGAGGGAGCAGGGGCGCTCTGTGTGCCACTAACAATAATCTTCAACACATCAATCAAACAGGGCGACTACCTGAGGCATGGAAGACAACAAATGTAGTCCCAATTTTTAAGAAAGGAGACAGACACGCAGCATTAAACTACAGACCAGTATCACTGACATGTACAGTTTCGAAAGTCATGGAGAAGATTATCATGAGAAAAGTGGTAGAGCACCTAGAAAGAAAAAAGATTCACGACAACCAGCACGGTTTCCGGAAAGGGAAATCCTGTGTCACAAACCTACTGGAGTTCTACGACAAGGTGACAACAGTAACACAAGAGAGAGGATGGGTAGATTGCATTTTCTTGGACTGTAAGAAGGCTTTTGGCACAGTTCCCCACAAGAGATTAGTGGTAGTGATTGTCAATATTAAGGGTGAGTTCGTTTGTAAAAGCTGGAGGATTAGGCAGGTATAACAGGGAAGGCACTGCAATCGATCATAGAATACCTGACAGGTAGAAAACAGCGAGTCATGGTACGTGACGAGGTGTCATAGTGGGCGCCTGTGACGAGTGGGGTTCCACAGGGGTCAGTGCTAGGACCGGTGTTGTTTCTGGTATATGTAAATGACATGACGGAAGGGATAGACTCAGAAGTGTTCCTGTTTGCAGACAGTTTGAAACTAATGAGGAGAATTCAATCGGATGAGGATCAGGCAGGACTATAAAGGGATCTGGACAGGCTGCAGCAACTGGCTCCTGTTCTTTAACCCCACCAAGTGCAATGTCATGAAGATCGGGGAAGGGCAAAGAAGACCGCAGCCGAAGTACAGTCTAGGGGGTCAAAACCTGCAAAGGAAAAGGATCCTGGGGTGAGTATAATACCAACCAAATAACTGCTGCAGCATACGGACGCCTGGCAAACCTAAGAACAGCATTCCGACATCTTAATAAGGAGTCATTCAGGACCCTGAATGGAGTATGCAGCGCCAGTTTGGAACCCTCACCTAGCCAAGCATGTAAGGAAACTAGAGAAAGTGCAAAGGTTTGCAAGAAGATTATCCCGGAGCTAAGGGGTATGTCCAACGAGGAGAGATTAAGGGAAATCGACCTGACGACACTGGAAGACAGGAGAGAGAGGGAGGATATGATAACGACTTATAAAATACTGAGAGGAATCGACAAGATGGGCAGAGAGAATGTTCCAGAGATGGGACACAGCAACAAGGGAACACAGTTGGAAGTTGAAGACTCAGATGAACCACAGGGATGTTAGGAAGTATTTCTTCAGTCACAGAGTTGTTGGGAAGTGGAATAGTCTAGGAAGTGATGTAGTGGAGGCAGGATCCATACATAGCTTTAAGGAAGGTATGATAAAGCTCATGGAGCGGGTAGAGTGACAGAGTAACTGCCAGTGAAGAGGCGGGGCCAGGAGCGTGACTCGACCCCTGCAACAACAACTAGGTGAGTACACACTCACACACATATACAGGAGCTATATCTCGACCCCTGCAACCACAAATAGGTGAGTACGTTATATATATATATATATATATATATATATATATATATATATATATATATATATATATATATATATATATATACCTGGAGTTAACCTCTCCAGGTAAACTCCAGGTAGTCAGGTTACTTCCACTTAAGGAATTAGTTCGGCATCTGACGTAGTAGCACAAGCTAGTCAGGTCCAACTCACACCCACCCACACTCACTCATGTATTTATCTAACCTATTTTTATAACTACTCAACGTCCCAGCCCCTATGACGGTACTCGGGAGTTTGTTAAACTCATCCACAACTCTATTACCAAACCAGTGCTTTCCTATATCCTTCCTGAATCTGAACTTTTCCAACTTGAAACCATTGCTGCGAGTCCTGTCTTGGCTGGATATTTTCAGCACGCTATTTACATCCCCTTTATTTATTCCTGTTTACCATTTATACACCTCAATCATATCCCCTCTAATTCTACGCCTTTCTAGAGAGTGCAGATTCAAGGCCCTCAGTCTATCCTCATAGGGAAGATTTCTGATACATGGGATCAACTTTGTCATCCTCCTCTGTACGTTTTCCAGTGCATTTATATCCATTCTGTAATACGGTTACCAAAACTGAGGCCTAACCAAAGATATATAGAGTTGAAGAACAACCTGAGGACTTCTATTATTTATACTTCTTGATATGAAGCCAAGGATTCTGTTATCTTTATTGCGAACACTTATGCACTGTTGTCTTGGTTTCAGATTACTGCTAACCAGAACTCCTAAATCCTTCTCGCAATCACAAGTATTAAGATCTACATTATTCAGTTTATATGTGGCATGGTTATTGTCCTGCCCAACATTTAGAACTTTGCATTTGTCTACATTATAATGCATCTGCCACTTCTCTGACCACTGCATCAGTCTATTCAAATCATCCTGGAGTGCTCTAATGTCCTCATTAGAATGAATTGGACGGCCTATTTTGGTGTCATCAGCAAATTTGCTTATGTTGCTATTTATTCCCTCATCTATGTCGTTTATGTAAATTAGAACAACAAGGGCCCAAAACTGACCCCTGTGGGACAGCGCTATGACTGCCCCCATTCTGATTTCTCCCCATTTATGCAAACTCTCTGCTGCCTATTTGTCAACCATGCCTCTACCCAGTAAAAAAATTCTCCTATTCCGTGCGCTTGAAGTTTCTTCAACAGCCTCTGATGTGGAACTCTATTGAAAGCCTTACTGAAGTCCATATACACAATATCATATTCATGACCATGATCTACCTCCTCAAACACAATAGTGAAAAAGTTAGTAAATTCGTAAGAAAGGAACGCCCCTTAGTAAAACCGTGTTGAGATTCATTAATCAATTTATGCCTTTCAAGATGACTACGAATTGCCTCGGCAATTATTGATTCCATAAATTGACCAACTATGGAGGTAAGGCTTATTGGTCTATAGTTCGAATCTAAGGGCCTGTCACCTGCCTTGTAAATAGGTATTACATTTGCCATTTTCCACTTGTCTGGCACTATGCCAATTTGTAGTGATATATTGAAAATATTTGCCAAAGGTTTGCTAAGTTCCTCTTTACATTCCTTTAAAACTCTTGGAAACAGTTCATCAGGGCCTGGGGATTTGTTAGGTTTTAATTTCTCTATTTGTCTGAGGACCATGTCACTAGTTACTCCAATCGAGCATAGTCTATTATCTTCCTGTTCTACATAATTTATTATTTCTGGAATTCCGCTAGTATCTTCCTGAGTAAAAACTGAGAGGAAGTAACTATTAAAAATTTCACACATATCCTTATCACTGTCCGTGATCTGTCCTGAGTTACTCTTAAGTGGGCCTATCTTGTCCCTAATCTTACTTCTGTATACCTGAAAGAAACCTTTTGGGTTAGTCTTCGAATCCCTTGCGACCTTAGCCTCATAATCCCTTTTTGCTTTTCTTATTCCATTATTTATTTCTCTCTTTAATTGAAAATATTGATTTCTTATCTGTCCATCCCCTCTTTTGATACGCCTATATATGCCTCTGTTTTGACCAATGAGATGTTTTAATCTATTGTTCATCCATTTAGGATCATTTTTGTTAGATCTAATTTCCCTACTCAGAACAAACGTTGTCTGGGCAGCTAGAACTACGCTCTGGAAAACGTCATATTGGCAACCAAAACCACCTACCTGACCCATAGTCAGGTCATCCTAATTTAGCCCACCTAGGTAATTTCTCAGCCCCATGAAGTCGGCTAAGCGAAAGTCTGGAACAGAGACTTGATTGCAGTTACCTGGGTAATTCCATGATATATTGAAACTAAGTGATTTGTGATTTCTTTCCCCAAGCTCTTCATTAACCTCAAGATTATTAATTAGTGATTCTTTGTTGGTAAGAACCAAATCAAGCAAGTTGCTACCTCTAGTTGGTTCTGTCACAAACTGATTTAAAAAACAATCCTGAACCGTATCAAGAAAGTCACTAGACTCAAGATTACCTGTCACATTGTTCCAATCAATTTGTCTAAAGTTAAAATCTCCCATTAATACAACATTTTCATATCTAGACGCCTTATGAATTTCGTCCCATAGCAGATTACTGCACTCCCTATCCAGGCTTGGGGGCCTGTAAATCACACCCAAAATTAATTTTTCACGACCCTCGAGAAACTGAAGCCAAACAGATTCTGTGTCCGATATTTTTAATCTTATATCTTGTCTAACACAACAATTTAAATTATCTCTGACATACATCGTCACTCCACCACATTTCCTGTTGACCCTATCAGTGTGGAATAGCTTATAACCCTGTATGTTGCACTCGGAAGTCATTTCTCTACCTTTCAGGTTGAACCAGGTCTCTGTTATAGCAATAATATCTATATTACCTGCATTTGTAAGTAATCTTAGCTCATCTATCTTATTTCTTAGACTCCTACTATTTGTATAGTAAACCTTAAGGGCGCTAGTCACTCGTTGCCCTCTACTATCTCTCTTTGTTTGTTGATCAATTGCTTTGCCTTTACTAGCAACTTTATTTTGAATATTGTCTTTTAAACATATCCCTGAGGTATCCTGGTAATATCTGTTGTTTCCAACCCTAATACTACAGCCTGATTGTTTCCCACAAACACCCATACCTCTATAATATATCAGTTTAAACTCCTTCTATGAATCATTGTTTCACCCCATTTGCCAGTATTCCCCTCCATACTGAGCTTCCTCGCATTGCAATCATCTAAAACTCTAAGTGTCATTATCAATGGGTGTACCTCACATTGGCATGGGTGCTAGTCTTCTCATATTGGCTGCATCCCCCATATTTGGGGGTCCCTTACACAAGAGGAGATGCTGTCCCCTCATATGAGAGTGGTGCCGCAAACTTTGAGTCCTGCAGACAGTGGGGTCCCCTTAAACTGTAATCCCTACCATTGAGGGTTCCTGACACTGAAAGTTCCTAGCACTGGGGGTACTTAATACTAGGGATTCCTCTTAAAATAAGTCCCTCACACTGGAGGATCCCTCACTTTGCATGGCTCCTCACACTGGAGTCACACAGGAAGTTCTTCACAATGGGGTTCCTTAACCATGGGGGTCCCAGGAAATGGGTTCCTTCACCTTGGGGGTCCCAGGCAATGGGTTCCTTCATCATGGGGATCCCACACAATGGGCTTCTTCACATTGGGGGGGGTGGGTCTCTCATCCTGTGAGGTCTCTTAAACTGGGTGCCCCTAATACAGGGGTCCTCTCATGAAGGGATGAAGGGTCTCTGAAACCGAAACCTTGGTTCGCTCTCACTGTGAGTTCCTCATTTAAAACACAGACAAACATCAACTATTTGCTAGCTCAGCAAAAGAGTGAGTGTGCTTGTTTGGCAATGATAGAGCCGCCCCTCTGCCACTGTACTTAAGATCAATCTCGATTTCTCTGTCTAAACAACTGTCACCTACAGCTGACAAAGGCACTCGACGACTCTATTAAACCAGGTTGACAGAGGCAATTGATGACCACATCTTCCAATATGACAGAAGTGCACAGTTTTCCTGTTATGCGCGGTTGAAACTGGTACCCGACGACCAGTCACCCGCTACTGACAAAGGTTCAATCGTTCCTGTTAACTACAGTTGACAGAGGCATCCGACGCACGTCTAGCTACCGCATCCCGCACATCCAAATCATTCGTTAGAAATTTACGCATGCGGCCCTAAATTCACTATCGCAGCCCTAACGGTTTTGACGTACAATTTGTCTTCTAATCTGATACAGTTTTCCATCAGTCAAGCTGAGGTCGGCTACCAGGAGCTCCTTGACAGTTTTCCGTCACAATTTAGCCCAGATTCCGCCGAGATACGCGCCTCTGTAATCCGTCCTAATTCAGAAATATTTTGGTGCGTGTGATGTAGGATTAATCAGATGATGGAGGGCAGGAGGAGGGAGGTGGAGGTACCGCTCCTCCAAGCCAGAGGCAGGAAAAATACTGGGAGTTATATTAAAGATTTTTTTTTTTCCAAAAAAAATAGGATATGCTAGTAGTGTGTTGCTATCTTAAACTATATAACAGTAACACAATGTGAATAAAAGCCAGGTGCATTACCCTGTCAAATTCCATCACACATGAGGTTTTTCGTGCATTAGGAAATGAAATCTGTTAGCGTGAGCTGTGAGTCTTTAGTATAGCAATAAGAATATCGACGAGCATATCTGCTGTCAGCTCGGTGGTTAAGGGAGCTTGAAAAGTTTCTTCCTAGCAGAACCATTGTTTATCTGTGACGCTAAGAAGAAAATGAAAACTTTGATATCATCACCATCAAAGATGATGATATCTTTATACATGTATAATTGTGGTATCTTTATACATACATAATTGTGATATCTTTATACATATATAATTTTGAAATCTTTATACATATAAACATTATCCGCAAAACCAACCAGTACCACACTAATGGAACTTGTGTTCTTTTACCTAACAATTACATTAACGTTGAAGCCAGACAACCTAGCAGTCGTCTTAACAGCTTCAGAAAGAGTGGGAAGGGGAAGGTAGTAGCGTGGAAGATGCAGTGTAATAATGATGCAGTGAGCAGTGAATTCTGGTGTTACGTGATGAATTCTGTGTTAGATTGTTATGAATACTGCTGAGGTGGAAGAAAGTAATGACACATACAAGGCGATATGGTGAGGCATGAAGGAAGTCTGCAGGTGAGGGGAATGTGCGAATTAGGGAAGTATGGAGTTAAGAAGAGTGCGTGGATGAGGGGAGTGAAATATGGCGGTATTTTGATTTTTTTTCTACAAGGAGGGGAAAATTGGAAGGGAAGAAGTATAATCAAAGAATCTTGTCTTCATATATTAGCAGCAGGGAATTCCTCTCACCCAGACTAAGAGCCTCACACACACACAAGAAAAATACTGGAAAAGAGGTGATAAGAGGTGATGATGCTTGATCAAACACCATACATACTGAGGCACAGTTGCTGGTTCACTTAAAGCTGCAAAGAACAACCCCAACCCTCCGCCACTTGTCTCACTTTGTTTCGAGAGTCGAAAAGGGTTCCCGAGCAACGCAAGCTCACTTCCGAGTGAATTAACACGAGCCAAGTGAGCCACACGAGAGGAGGGGAAGAAAAAGAGGGAAAGGGAGAGGGAGAGAGAGAGAGAGAGAGAGAGAGAGAGAGAGAGAGAGAGGAGAGAGAGAGAGAGAGAGAGAGAGAGAGAGGGAGGGAGGGGAGTGATAGACAGAGAATGGGTACATGTACTCACCTGTATCTGGCTACAGAGGTTGAGTTTCAGCTCCTGGCCCAACCCATTTGCTGGTCGCAACTAGATCAACTCTCTCCTTTCTTCGAAAGCCTGGTCGTACCTCTTAAAGCTATGTGTTAATCCTGCCTGTAAGACTTTACTCTCCACTTTCTGACTACTCTGAGGCTGAAGAAATATTCCTAGCATCACCTCCAGCTGTGGCCTCATGTATCTCGTCTCTCACGCAGTCTGTCCTGTTCACCCTGTCAGTTCCTCTCAGTATTTTGAACGTTAATATCAAATCACCCCTAGGCTTTCTGTCCTCCAGTAACATCAGGCTAAGTTCCCTTAACATTAGTTATAGGACATACCACTTAGCTTCAGGACTAGCCTCGTTGCAAACCTCTGCACCTTCTCTAATTTCTTGATATGCTTGAAGAAGTGCGTATTTGCTGCAACAGTTTGTTTGAGGTGCGACTCAGGTGATACGCTCGGCCATAATAGCCACCCTAAGATCCTTCTCCTTGAGAGACGTTTGCTGTCTTTATTGCTCTTCACCAAATTTCATAATTTTGTTCAAGGTGGGGTCAAATTCCAGGAGCCATTTGTCAGACCACACCTGCAACCTGTCCACATGCATTTGTAGATTTATCTGTTGCACATTAGTGCAACAGATAGTTTCATGTAATCTACGAACCGGAATACCTCTGACTCTCTCCCTTCCGTCATGTTAGAGTGTTTTTTTTGTGTGTTTTGTTGTTGCGGGGGTCAATTTATAGCTCCTGGTCCCGCCTCTTCACTGGTCGCTACTAAGTCCACACTCTCCCTGCTCCATGAGTTTTATATACCTCCTCTTAAAGCTATGTATGGATTATGCCTCCACTACGTCGCTCTCCAGATTGTTCCACTTCCTGAGAAGTCTGTGAGAGAAAAATACTTCCTAACATCCTGTGGCTCACCTGAGTCTTCAACTTCCAGTTGTGACCCCTTGTTGCTGTGTCACATCTCTGAAACATTCTGTCCCAATCCACCTTGTCAATTCCTCTCAGTATTTTATATGTTAACATGTTGTCCCTATCCCTCCTGTCTTGCAGTGTTGTCAGATTGAGTTCCCTTAACCTCTCCTCGTAGGACAAAACCCTCAGCTCCAGGACTAGTCTTGTTGCAAACCTTTGCATTTTTTAAATATTTTTTGACGTATTTGACCAGGAGTGGATTCCACATTGTGTTGCATACTCCAATATGGGCCTGATGTACACGGTGTACGCTATTCTCAAGTTTGCCAGGCGTCCGTATGCTGCAGCAATTATTTGGTTGATGTGTACCTCAGCAGATGTGCTCGGTATGATGCTCACCCAAGATCCTTTTCTTTGAGGGAGTTTTGCAGCCTCTGACCTCTTTGGCTGTACTCCGTCTGCGGTCTTTTTTGTCCTTTCCCAAGCTTCATATCTTTGCACTTGCTGGGGTTAAATTCCAGGAGCCATTAGTCTGACCAGTCTTGCAGCCTGTCCAGTATCCCTTGTAGGCTGGACATATCCTTGTCCGCTTGTATTCTTCTCATTATTTTCACATCGTCAGAAAACAAGGACACCTCTGGCTCTATCCCTTCCGTCATGTCATTCACATATGCCATAAACAGCACCGGCCCTAGAACTGACCCCTGTTGAACCCCACTCGTCACAGGCGCTCACTCTGACACCTCGTCACATACCCTCACTCTTTGTTTGCTTCCTGTCAGGTATGCCCTGATCCAAGGCAGTGCCTTCCTTCTTATTCCTTTCCAGTTATTTCTCTAGCTTTTGCATTAATCTCTTGTGCAGAACTGTGTCGAAAGCCTTCTTTCAGTCGAACAAAATCCAGTCTACCCTGTCTTACTTCTACTAACATTTCGTAAGACTTCAGTAGGTTTGTGACACAGGGTGTCCCTCCTGAAACCGTGCTGGTATTCTTCTGACAATTTTGTATATGACTTTACATACTATACATGTTAGCAACACTGGCCTGTAGTATGATGCTGCCTGTCTGTCTCCTTAAAAATTGGGACTACATTTGCTGTCTTGCACACCTCAGGTAGATGCCCTTTTATTATAATTGCGATGAAGATTGTTGTTTTTGGCACATACAGTGCCTTCCACTCTCAGGACCAATGGAGAGATGTTGTCTGGGCCCACTGCTTTTGAAGTATCTAATTCGTTTAGCAGTCTCTTCACCCCCTCAGTTGTGTGTAGTGTGTCCAGCACTTGTTGGTGCACCATACTATACCATCCCAGTTTGCTGAAAACTTGTTTGTCTCCAGAGAAAATACCTCCCTAAAGCCTCGGGTTGACCTCCTCACATACTTCTTTGTCATTCCTTGCGATCTTTCTCTTTCCTTCCATTGCCTAATTACCTGATCCTTGCTTGTTGTTTTCCTTCTGATGTGGCCCTGCAACAGCTTTGGGTCAGATCTGGCTTTCGATGCCATGTCATTCTCATATTGCTGCTCGGCGTCCCTCCTTATCTGTGCATATTCGTTTCTGACTCTTTGGCTCATATCATTATTTTCCTGGGTCCTTTATCTTCTATACATTTTCCATGTTCTAGCGCACATAGTGTTGGCCTCTCTAAGCCTCCGGTTGATCCAAGGTCTCACTCTGATCTTCCCATTGTTTCTGTTGCCCTTGGGTACGAACTTCTCTTCTGCCTCCTTGCACTCTTGGCTACGTATTCCATCATTTCATTTACTGTTTTTCTCTTCAGTTTTCTTTCCCACTATATCTCGTGCAGGAACTGCCTCATGCCTGTTAGTTCCCTGTTTTATAGTTTGGCCTTTCCCATCCTTCTTGTGCTGCTTCTCTCTCCACTCTTTCTCGAACCTCTTCTTAAAGCCATATACGGATCCTGCCTCTGCTACGTCACTTTCGAGATTGTTCCACATCGTGACAGCTCTATGACTGAATAAATACTTGTGACTCATCTGAGTTTTCAACTTCCAGCTGTGACCCCTTGCTAATTGACCAGTTTTACCTATTCGGCACGACATACATATATATATATATATATATATATATATATATATATATATATATATATATTCATCATATTCTTAAACCTACCCAAAAAATTAGCTTCAACACCTTAGGTATTAATCATACCCACTTTCTCACTCATATATTCATCTAACCTATAAAGCTCTTCAAAGTTTTAGCTTCTATGACCCTACTTGGCAGAATGTTCCATGCATTGGTAATTGTTTGAAAACCAGAACTTTCCTACATCTTTTCTAAATCTAAATTCATCTAGTTTAAATCTTTGCTTCGAGTTCTTATTTGATTTAATACCCTCAGCAATTTATTTATATCGTCTGTGTTTATGAACGTCTTCCACTTGTATACCTCAATGATATCTTCCCTCATTTGGTCTCAAGAGAGTGAATGTTCTGGCTCTGAGGTGACCTTTGTCGTGTGAAGACGTGTCTGGTGACCTCTCCGGTCTTGGCTAAATGAGATTGTGATAATGGCTTCGTTCAACTTTGAATAACTTTATGGTTCAAATTACATTTGTAGAACATCAACAATTTGTACAGGAACACAGGAAATACTGTACTTATGTTTGTTGCTGGGTCAGCTTTCTGCAGCTGCACCCAGAAAGCTCCAGCGACGTGACCCAGTGTGTTCTACCGCCAATTAGCTGTAGGGGAGAAGTAAGTATAAAAATAATTACCCTAAATGGGTGTTGTTACTGATTACCTGTTTGGGTTCAAAAGCCCTCACCTCACTGCCGACTATAGGAAGATTTTTGAACCCCTTGTGACACAAGAACTGCGCAGTCCCCTGCATGACAAGTAAGATCAAAACCTATCTCACTCTTGAAGCTTGAGCTTAAGTGTTGGATGCACCTACTCAACAGGTATCCGGTGTCTTATTTGAAGAATAAGTGTCTTTGAGGAATGTCACACGTCCTAGTCTGGAAATTTGTAACACTCGTAATGTCACTATACGTTCTTCAATATTTGTATATTTATTCATCTCACAATAATGTCATAGGAAGCTGCGCACACTTCTTTTTCATTATTTAATTTGTGTAGATGGAGATTGTCAGTATGAATGAGGACGCACTGTTCATTCCGTTGTTTAGGTCAATGCACGTGCGTAACACGCTCCTCAGTCCGTAGTTTATAGCAATCTGACCTATGACGCCCCTCACCGCCCTGGCTTGCCCTGGGCGTCTCCTGACACACAAAAGAAGTGTCGATCAAGCATGTTTCTTTTGCTTGCCAAACTTCTATAGGAAGCAATGCAGAATGCTTAATTTCTTGCTATGCCTCGATCACTGAGAGTCTAATATTGTCCCATATGTAAATAAAATAAGGTAGGAGTTTTCCTGTACATTTCCTGTCATAGTACAAAGATTAATTACTGTAGTTACTTTCATGAGTTGCAACACCGATCTCTTGCAAAGAGGTGCACGTGATCATGACTGGTACACGCTGGTAAAGCATCTGCTTTCAATTACTTGATGCGGAAGCAAACAAGACGCCACTGCCCTTTCTGAGAGGGTCTTCCCTCAGGGCTGAAAGGGCTGAAAGAATTTTCTCCACAAACTTTACCTTCAGGTTAAGGCAGAGTTAAAGGAACCTAAAAGAGATTTACAGCAGCTTAAAGGGGTGTGCAAGGATTATCCCCGGAACAGGAACGTAGAAAACAGTAGCGTTGATGATCAGACCAAGGACTGGATGCTGGTAGGAATGAATGGAATGAAGCTGAAGATGAGAAAGGTCCACGAGACCCCTATGGTGACCAAGAATTCCTTCTCTTTACTGCCAGACGAATGTGGGTCTACGATTCAGGACATCCCAGCGAAGATCTTCGAGAACGTCACCACGAACACCGCCAGTGACAATAAGAACATTGTATTAGTTGAGGAGAGTCTAGTTAACTTTATGGATATTGCATTTTTTTCTAGAGATGGGAGAAGGGGGCAGAAGAATTTTTGTTTGGTTGGGATGTAGGATATTGCTAGCCGTCTTGACAACATTATGAAAGGTAATGGGAACAATCCTAACAGCTGTCTCAGTGCTGAAGGCGCAATAGTGATAAATAGTAGAAAAAACAGACACTGGAAAAGCAGAGACATGTGCAGTATAGTGCGATACTTTATTGAAAACGTTTCACCCACACAGTGGGCTTTATCAAGTCATATATAGTATATATAATGACGTGAATGATCAGGTGAGGAATGTTGATGATGATTGCTGAGAAGAGGTTGACTTTGAAAAGAACCCGCAAACTATGGGCCAGTAGGCCTGTGATTATGTAGGATAATGAAGAGATTTCCTGGCAAGAGGTTCAGCCATGTTGTAGAAGTCATTATTTTGGATGAAATTGTTGGAAACAAATATGAGAGAAGTATTCCAAGATGCTTCAGCTCTGTGTGTCTTCCTCTCTGGCCACGATTTTGGCAAGCATAGAAGTGTTGAGCTGATTAGCAGATAAAGGTGAGCATCAGACACAGGGAGAATGGAGGGCCCCCTGTAATGTATGGCATTTTTTCAATAAGAGGAGTTGGAAATGAATGACTTTCCAGGGAAATTGATGTTAATTGATGGCTGTACAAATACAGTAAGGGTATTACTGTATCATATATTGACAACTAGGACCACTTTTATGGTAGAAATGACATGTATACCAGGGGTGATGTTCACTTTTCTAGGGCAGGTGTGGGCACTGTGGATAGTTTAGTGGAGGGAGGTGTTGAGGTTTTAGACTGGAAATAGAGGGGGTTTTTGTGGGGGGAAAATGGATTGTAGAACAAGCTTGTCTTAATGTTCATTTGAGGAGTAACCTTCACCATTTAACACTGGGTAAAGATAATTATAACAAAAATTGTGAAAGGAAAAGATGAAAAGAGAAAAGACAGACGAAAACAAATATTAAAATTCTTTATACAAATAGTAGAGGTGCCAGAAATAAAATGAACAAATTACATCTAGTTGCATGTATGGGCAACGGTGATGTTATTTGAATAACTGAGACATAGTTTAACATGTAGAGTCAAGAAATGATTGCCTAGTGCCAACTTCAAGGGTTTAAGTTGTGCCATATAGATAGTAATAACGGAAGGAGAGTCTGGTTGCGTTATATACCTTCAAGAAAACTGGTATAAAAATCGATGGACTAGACACAGAATCTGTTTGGGTAGAATTTCTGGAAAGACAAGAAAAATAAATTCTGTGTAATATACCGACTCTTAACTTACCTTTGATATATCTTTGATGAGTTTCGAGAGTATACTTGCGGAGCCCGGCCATGGGCCAAGCTCGTCTGGTGAATTAAACAAATTATGCATGCATAGCATACACACACAGTGTGCAGGTCTGCATCATAGCAAGTATTTCCACAGATGTCCAAACGTTAGCAACAAGACTGACGTTGAGAATCGTGGAAAATACGAGGGGATATATGAGCACGATATATAAAATACAAAGAGAATCTCAAAGGGTAGAAAGGAACAGATAGTTTGTGAGAAGAAATACGATAATATAGTATGTTAAGAAACCCACTGGCATGATCCACAGGGACGACGTGAAGTATTTTGTGTAGAAGTGGGAGGAACAAGACAAGGTGGAATAATCTGTATACACAGCTTCAACAACAGATATGATGGAGCTAGAGGTCGGAACATAGTATATATTGGTAAAGACAACTAGACAAACGAGGTCGGAAATCTATTGGCCTCCACAAACACAAGTGTACAAGCTTCCAGGCACAACACAATAAAACACATAAGTTCCAACACACACACACACACACACACGCGCGCGCACTCACGCACGCACGTAACTCTTGGAGCAGGGAGAGAGTGGACCTAGTAGGGAGCAGCGAAGAGGCGGTGCCAGGAGCGATGAATCGACCGTTGCAACCACATATAGGCGAGTACACTTAGGAAGCGACATAGGGAGACTTCTTTAGGATAAATTGTTAGTCTGTTGACATAATAAAGAAACAATAGTAAAGGATTTTAACTAGCTAAAGTGACTTGACATCTTTGACCTGTAATCTGAAGTTCAGATACTTCCTGGCAATAGTTCAGGACAGCTTTATGAAGCAGCTCGTAACAGCGCCTCCTGGAGGAAATAATTTGTTCGACATGATTTTGCTAAATAAGGAAACGCTTGTGAATAATCTAGAGATCACTAAAGAGCTCTGCCCAAGTGGTCACAAGTCTATTTTATTTGATATTACTTGGAAGTACGAACAAAAGGATAATTAGTAATTATGGTAGAATTGTCGACAACATGATATAGAACTTTAATTTCTTTTCCCTTTCACAAAAAAACTATAAGAAAAGAGTCCTCAAAATCATCATTTCGCCACGCACTAATACCACTTTAAAGATAATCATAAACCTTCCCATCAGTCAATTTGCTCTGAACGTCTCCAAAGTTCTTGCACATGTGAACACTAGAGTCACCATCGCAACCAGCAAATTCATCAAAGACTTGACCTGGACCTTGAACCGCTCAATGCAGGTATTTACACAATCCCTTGTGAAACAGCACATACCCCTACAAACACGTCTCTGTGAACAATCAATTCCTGTAGAAATGACAACTTGAACAACGCACGTGTACACCACAGGAACAATACCACTCATTTGATGAGATTCAGTGACGCCTTGGATCATCTTTAATCGCTTTTTCAAGACACCATTAAACAAAATAAAGTTATATGTATTTGTCATTTCTGTGGTATTAGGTATTAAAAGATTAACGACCGTTGATAATGATACTTAAGTGTGTATATTTGTCTTTATTTATATCGTGCTGAACACTATCAGCTGGAGTGAGTAGTGAAGACAAAGGCGGTTTTATTAGAGTTTATATTCATTCCAAAGCAACATCTTACTCTAATAATTGATGCTGTATTACTTTACTCTGGAGGGACATTATGTATTCATTCAGTGTTCTCAAAACCTACACAACTGTAATTATCTTTTGGCAGCCTGAGACGGTTTGTGGTGGAATACAGTTCTAGATCGTCTGGTGACCATTATGTGAACCGTAATAACGCGATTGCAAACAAACCATACCACGGGCGGGGTTAGAACCCGCGATTAGTGGCTAGTGCGTCGGTTTGGAGTTTTATGACTCTCTGATCGCGGGTTCTAACCCTGCCCGTGGTATGGATTGTGTACCGTTGTTGTTGTTGGGGTTTATAGGGCCACTGACAGCATACGCTCGTTCTTTTAACTCGTCTCTGGTAGTTATTTTACTCAACCAGGCTCTCTTAGGCTTTAAGCTGATTTATATAAAATTGTAACTTTTTTTCATTGTTATTTTTTTATTCACTGTTTATTATTAACCCTTCAATTGTAGGAGGTCATGTATTTTAAGTTACATTTTTACTTTTTTTACAATTTTACACATTTTTTAATTAGAACCCTCTACATTTAATAAGTCAAGATGCCATGTCGTCATGGTACTCTGGAGTCTGGACACACAAGTTATTGTGGGGTAGTGTTACCCATAATGCACTGCATTGACCCTAATGATCTTGCATTTTTTCTTCTTGGCATGAGGTGATGGTAGGCTACCAGAACTTAAGCTGAGCCTTAAAATGTAAATCTTTATACACTTGTAAATATTGTCCATAGTTACAGTATTTGACGAAGAAAGAAAATATAGAAACCACTTCATTCCATGTTGATAGATATTTGTGTCTGGCACTGGCTGTTGCTTTTAAAACATTCAAGTACTGATGACTTTCAACAAACGTAGTGGAAAGCCTAAAACACTCATTCTTCACGTCTCTCGGACTAGTAACACTATAAAGCAAGAAAAGTATAATGTATTGTATTAGCAGGGTTGGTATTAAAAAAAAAAAAAGGTTATTGGAAAAAGGCATGGGATATATCCACGTCTACTGCAGTAGTACTAGTCATTCTGTAACTACTGGTGGTACTCAACTACCACTCTCAGTGTAGTGTCTAAAACTAGTTCTTATAGATAGTGGTTAGTTTTAGTCATATGGAAATTGACTAACTAAATGTCTTCTGTACCGGTAGAACTTTTGCTAGGATAATGTTGTCACTGTCTAGAGATCTCTAGAACTTTGACTAGCATGATCTGATTTTTTGCAAAGTGTACATCCAACCGTTTTTTAAATACTTACCTGTTTTGGCACTAAATTTTTATGGAGGAGGCTATACCAGTGCTCAACAGTTCTGCTTTTAACATATTGCTACGGAGTTTCACATCAATGTGTAATTGAATCACATTGTACTTCACAAACACTTGTAAACTAAATTATGTCCGTTTGTTTATAATATTGGTTTCATGAGATCACCTTGTTGACATTGCTCTCTGGATAAGATAAGGTTGAATTATTTAATTATTTTTAATGCAGATGGAACACTAACGATGGCAAGAGTTTTGTTAAGCTTCTGTGCTTACCTAGCTGTGGTTGCAGGGGTCGAGTCATAACTCCTGTGTTCCCTTATCAGTGTAAGTCCCTTTTGTGTATATAATTAGATGACAAGAACTAGACCATAGCTTTTAATATTGCTTCGAGTGTTTTGTATTCGAAATATTTTGAGTACAAAACAAGCAAGAGAGAGGGAGGGAGGGTAGATGGATGATGGAATGTAGAGGAAGGGTAGAGGGAGTGAAGTGAGTCCTTAGAGGGAGGGTAGAGGGTGCAAAGGAGTGTAGAGTGAGGGTAGAGGGAGAGTAGCGGGAATGTAGAGGGAGGAGGATGGAAAACCTCTCCCTCCAATTTTTCCTTCTGCTTGCGCCAGGAAGGAGAGCCACTTTATTGAGCGCCTGACGTGGCTGGCTCGTAAAATCAGGCTGCGAGGTAGTATACCAAACGATATTTGTCTCGAAGTAAGTTTTATGTTTCATTAAAAGTAATGTGCTATGAATGTAAAAGAGGGTTTCCGTCAGGACGGTGTGTTGACTTGCTTGGCGCCTGTGTAAGCCTGATAAGACCCGCTCCCTCTTCTCGCTCCTCTTCTTCCTTCTACTCCTCCTCCTCCTCCTCTTTCCCCTCCTTCTGCTTCTCCTCCTCTTCCTTCTTTTCCTCCACCTCTTCTTTTTCATCCTTCTCCTTTTCCGCCCTATTTTCTCTTCTTTTCCTCCTCCTCCAGTTACTGTCACTTACCAGTTTCCACAAGAAGCTACTAATGGTCGTGTGTTTTGCCCTCCTGTGACTGTGTTACCACTTTTGTCAGCACTCGTCCTTGTGTACTCCTCTTCCGGTCTGCACCTGCTATTGTGTGCAAATATTCATGTCTACGTCTATCATTGTTTGCACTTGTTTTTATGTACACATGACCTTAACTACACCTACAACTGTCCTTGTCCACACCTACCCTTGTTTACACCTATTCTTGTCAACGCCTATTTCTGTGTATTCCTCTCCTTATTTACACGTCACATTGTCTACGCACACTTGTAGTTATCTTCACCTGTTCTCACCTATCATTCCCCGCACAAGACACTGATATTTGGTTGGATATTGATGAGTTTTAGTTGTAAGTCACCAGGCTCTCCCAGGTTCAGTCTGTTCCTGTGCTTAGTTAGAATTGTATTTGTATGGCTAAAACCAGGTTTTTTTCAACATCAACCATCTCATCAATTCGTCGTTGAGCTGTATTGTCTCTTAATGACAAAGATTTTAGGATAGATTGATTCCTTCTTCATACGAGTTTCAATCACCTCTGTAATTGCTGGAATTATGACCTTATCACCAACTGAGGGAGATATTGTATGATGCCTTCAGTCCTTTATTATCAACATTGGCAGGTGCTTTAAAAAATGACTATAAATTTGATTGGTTTTTAAGTTTTTTCAGTGCCTTAAAATAATCAAAGTGTTTACTTTTCTTATCAGAGTGAACGCCATCAAGATGGTCACTCATCTTCGGAGGTTTCATGCCATCATTACTGAAAGTCTTTTTCCATAAAAGACACAGTCATTGTTTTATTGGTAAATGAAGTTATGAATCCAAATTTTACATATTCTCCCTATCAGCAGCTGCCATTATGGGTGTTGTGATAAATGGTTTTGAAAACTTTCTCTCCTTATACCTTCTTTCTTTGTAATAGAACTGATGAAGACACTGTGTAGAGAAACGTTTCTTCAATAAAGATTTACATATGTTGCAAAGTGTCTCAATTCTTCATTATGGGTGAAACAATGTAAATAAATGGTATAAAATACCGACACAATGGAAAAATAAACACATAAGCAGTATAATGTGATCCTATGTGATGTATTTGTGACTTGATAAAACCCACTCTGAGGGCGAAACGTTGTCAATAAAGGATCACATTATTCTGCTTATGTGTTTATTTTTCCACGGGTGTTACAATGATGAATTTATAGTAAATGTCCAACAATAACTTCTCTGGCATCTTTCCTACAGTTCTGGGTGTTGAGAATACGTTTAATAGGTGAACTGAGCAGGTATACTACACGTATATTATTCCCGGGACAGGAGAGATGAGAGAGACAAGGGGAAGGATGGAAGGTCACAGATACACAACGCAAAACAATACGTCTCCACATATATACTGATCCTTTTTTTAACCCCCAGCCAGGAACCCTTAATAGTCCCATCGACACTTAGGGGTCGATAATAACCACTTTGAAAACCAATGCTTTAAATACAGAAGGACCGAACATAAAGGCAGAGTGACTGAACATCACAAATTATTTCTCCATATATATAGTATGTGTGTGTATGTACTCACCTAATTGTACTCACCTAATTGTGGTTGCAGGGGTCGAGACTCAGCTCCTGGCCCCACATCTTCGCTGGCCGCTACTGGGTCTCTGCTCTCCCTCCTCCATGAGCTTTATCACACCTGTGTGTGTGTGTGTGTGTGTGTGTGTGTGTGTAGTGCCGAATAGATAAAACTTTATATTTTGGGTTTTAGACAAGCGAAAATTTGTGTATGCAATAATTTCACAAAAATCATTCTGAACCCAACGAAAAAAAAATTTCATTGTGTTTGTTTATTATCAAATTATTGTAAACTTATTTACAACATATTTAGCTGAATTAGGGTAATTTAAATTGCGCTTCTTATAATAAGGTTGGGTAAGTTTTCTGAGGTTCTTTTAGTACAATATTGTTAATTTTTACATTAACATAAATGAAAAAAATATATATCTATCAAGGTATAAGAGAAAATTTTAGAAAGGATGTAATTTGAAATGAGTTCTTGCTAATTGACCAATTTTACCTATTTGGCACGTCATATATACGTATATAGTACATATATATATATATATATATATATATATATATATATATATATATATATATGTCTTTGTATTGTTGGATTATTATAAGGCACGCTTGCTGTCTTAACTGTGAGTGCTGTCTTGACCTTCTCAAACATGTGATGGAAATAAAAAGAACAAGAGCAGCAGCAACAGCATTTGTATAGTAATATTTGAAGCATTGTGTATAAGATGGTTAAGGCAATCACTGGTGAGACGGGTTTCCATGGTAACTGATGGATACAGGGAGAGAGAGAGAAAGAGAGAGAGAGAGAGACAGACAGACAGACAGACAGATAGACAGAGACAGCCAGACAGACAAAGACAGAGACAGTTAACGAAGTGAATGCCGTCAAAAAAAATGTCCATAATTTTTCACGGGTAATGTTACGCTGCCATCAGATCAGTCTTGATAAATTAGACACATATGCATTCATCAGTCCATACAAAGGAGAACGGTGAAGAACAGGAGAAGTTTGAGGTAATCAGTCCCTCGGCCTTGAGTCGATGTAGTCAGTCCATCAATCCTGAAAAGAATACAGCATATGTACGAAGAAGAAGATTATATTCCGTAGGCAGGAGAGGTGCAGCAGTCGTAGGTGGTGTCACATTTGTCTAATGTGGAAGTAGGTCGTGCCCAAGGGTTGGGCAAGTGAATAATTCCCTGTATCAAGATCCCAAGATGTTGCTGTGCCAGACAGGATGTAGATGAATGGTTCAGAGAACCGACAAGTTGATAAATCAGATTAGATCAGATCAGTCTTGGTTTAGCTATCGAAGCTGAGAAGCCGGTCCATAAAGCTTCCCATTACCAATATCACGAGCCTCAACAGACAGGACTGTCAGCGAATGGAGGATGTGCAGTTCTTGGTCAACTCTGGATCGGAGGCTGACACACTAAAAGAAAAGTAGCATCAGGTAGCGTGGGCTCACATCCCTAGTTGTCCTTGTTCAAGTACTGTCAAGGATATTCACCTGATGAACATTTTACTGGCAAGATACAGGCCTCTTAGCCAGTTAGGAAACCTCCTTTATTTGCCTCTGTCAATGTTCTCAATGGTGACAATAATTTAAGATGAAGTATAACGTCTCCTTAATTCCCTGGACCAAGAAAAGACTGTGGGTCCAGGTCAGGTGAGGTCAAGATCTCTGAGTAGGTGTGGAAACTAGCCGGCATTGCTTCTTACTTGCAATTATCATCTCTGCCTAGCTCAGTGCAAATGACCTTTTTTGTGGGTTCGTACGTCAGTCTCCGTGCGGCCAGCAGTAACAGCCTGGTTGATCAGGCCCTGATCCACCGCGAGGCCTGGTCACAGACCGAGCCGCAGGGGCGTTGACCCACGAAACCCTCTCCAGGTATACGCCAGGTATAGTCCCTGCTCGCATAAATATGATGATCGAGACAATAATCTCGCGTCAAATGACAGCATTTTTTGACTATCCTTCTCTCCATTGTGACTATCATCAATATATCTTCAGAAAATGTCACTCTGCAGCTGATCTCTGGTTAAACCTCTTCAATATGCGACACATGTCACTAAATGAATCCACGATCAGCTGCATAGTACTTCTGGACAAAATTGGTGTCTTCGACTAAGTAAGCCACTAGGGAGTCTCTTGTACTAGGGAGTCTCTTGTTCTGCACTTCACTTTCTTAGTAATTACCTTCAAGATAAATCAATAAGAGGAAATATCAATAGTATGGAGTCAGCAAGACACTCACTCGGTACCTGTGTTCCACAAAGAAGTATAATTGGATCACTGTTATGGAATATCTATTTCAATAACCTTCTTTACCTCATCCAGATCCCATGCCTATGCAAATGATTGTACTCTAACATGTACTTATGCAAGAGAAGAAATGCCAGCTGCTCTCAAGCATCAATCACCACCTTACAACTATTTCTGTCCAAAGGAAATAATGGCAGGTTACATTTGCTTTTGAGAAGCAAATAATGATAATCTCTATGCAACATAATGTTATTATTGAAGCAGTGATAAGAAGGAATTGATGAGTGGTAAAGCATGATTCAGGTGGATGTCCTAGTGGTGAAGTATGCTCCAAAATTTAATGAAGAATCCCATGATGCGTTTTGCAAACCAGACAGCCAAGAACTAGCAACACTAAGGCGTATCTGGTATATGCTCAACAGTAGAGGCTGCAAGACTGTACGAGGCACAAGTGAATTTGCCCCACTTTCTTGGATTGCCTGTTCCAATTTCATCAACGACTTCTGACAGAATAGAGAATCGTTGGCTCCGGCCTGGGTAGATCTGTTCTTGGAATAGAGTGACTATGTTTTTATATGTATGGCTAATGTTGTTAAGATACCATTCTACGTTTCACTTCGAAACTCGTTTTTTGGCAGATGGCGGTTATCATATTGCAACTTCACTCTCATTGTACCGTTCGTAAGTACATCTCTTCGTCTGATTCATTCATTCCTAGAATGACTCGAGTCTAGAACTTGTTCGAACATCATAACAACGTTAATGTTATAAAGTAAAGTAACCAAATGAAAGCTCTGACCCAGAGATGGCTCCAACGTCAACCTGTTCCCGAGCTGTTAACTTATAATAATAGTAAATAAAAAAATATTAAATATAATGCTAGAGAAAGCTTTCAAACGTGCGGACGTAGGTAACAGTTCTTAGCTTATAAATAAAGATAGAAACTCTTAATCAAACCCTGGAAATCAAGACAGAAGTAGAATAGGGAGAGTCCCTGGAATGACGGCAAAATTGTTCTTAAACTGAGAAAACTTGGAACCGCCTGAAGGGTCACACATATGAAGAGAAAAGTTGATGGCAAAAATGATGGAGATCTTTATGTAGCAATTCGTAGAGGAAATGATAAAATAAATTGTCGAAAACAACTTATTGCAACTGGGTTTGGGTTTTTCTTCAATCAGGCAAATAGTATATGGAAAAAAAAAATGTCGAGCCGCTAGAGCCATTGACATTGCAGATCCGAATTTTAGCTGCCTGGTAGAAACGAGCTTTCAGATCAGGAAAGAAAGAAAGAAAATACAGAGTACAGCTAGTTTACAAGAAAGTGGTCCACACAAAGATGAGAGCCTTTCTAGATGAAGCAACGTTGTGTGCACTACTAGCTAAAATCATCAACATATCACCAGAAATTGGACATCTATTAGAAATATGGATACGGTGAGCAATAACCCAATATTCAACCATGAATGATGCATACTGTCCGAGGTAACAGTGATCATCAGATGAAATACGTGGACAGGGAAGGATTCATGGCAGACAATATATATGATCTACAACAGGTTGACAGATAAAGCTGAAAAGGGAATGGTAGGTGCACTATATATTCCTAGATTGTATTACGGCATTTAATGCTGTACCATACGAGAGACTGATCCGCAATAAAATAAAATAGTAACCAGAGATAAAAGATAAGGTACTACAATGAAATGCAGATTACCTATGGGTCCCTCCTTGCGTTGAATGACCCATGTGAGAGATTCATGGCGAGGAGTGGAGTGAGGCTTGAACCGCCATAATCAGTAGCTAGGCTAGGAGGAGAATCTCAACAAACTCATATTATAAATATGAGGTAAGGTAAGGAAACAAAGGTGGGATTAACATACTTGAAAATTGCTTCCAGGAATCTTAACTAAGAAGCCTTATAGACCATAATTATACACTTTATATATCGGACCTACTTTAGAATGTGCAACATCATAATATTGCACATAACTAATCAAGCATATAAAGAAATTAGTGAATGTTGCAACAGTGTTTCTTTGATTAGTGATGTGTTACATAGGTTTGCAACATTAGTAAATAGAGAGGTATTGTGTGATATTGCAATAGGGTTAATGGAATATAGTGACAATTAGTGACAGAGTCTTGTGAAACTACAGCCATAATAATATGATGACTAATCACTTAGTTTCATTTGGAGCTGTGACATTCATACAGGGGTTATAAATGGTAGTGTTGACCCTCGAAACCCTCCCCAGGTAATTCACACACGTTATACACACATAATAGAACATTAACTGGTTTACCAAGGATAACCAAATAAACCCGAACCCTTTGAATTATTATTGATCAGAGGATACATTCTACAATTATTTCACTGAACCAGTTTGACTAACACAATTGATATATGATCACTTACTCAACCTGACATCAAGAGATTGTTTATCTGGAGGAACACACATCAGAATTAAACTTTTAATGTTGACCTGAAGACTTTTTTCAGTTACTACAAAGAATCCAACAAAATTTGTGCCTATGCAACCGCACGGAGCGTTTGATCCATTTCAGACTATACATTAACTATTGAAGCCTGATGCCGTTCACAATTGTTATAATTGAATCAGAGAAAAGCTTTAAACCGTTAGGGGGTCATATAGTGCCTGTAGAACGGAAGGGGTTCAAATTTAATTCACGTAAGATCAAGATGTTATAATAAAAATAATAATAATAACCTTTATTTCTGTAATTACTTGACACAAGTATTAGAGATCTGGCTGACATCATTAGCATACAACATAGAACGTTCCTGGTTATCTTAAACATTTTGGACAACTTAGGTTAATCTTGTCACCCAGGATGCGACCCACAACAGTCAACTAACACCCAGCTACCTACTTCCTTTTAAGTGAAATGGACACCCGTGCCGGGTATCGATCCAGGGCAATCAGTGTGTGAACTGAGAATATATCCATCAAGCCACGAGCAGCTCCATGGATCAAGGGCCGCTCCCCAGCATCAAGGGGAAAATAATGTTAAATGGTAAAACAGCACTAAAATATTTCGAGGTTAAAACTAGCAAAATGGCCGATTGGAGGAGCCTTTCTCCAGTAATCCCAGAGGAACAAAACATTAGAAATAGACTATGTAGCACTGAGCAGAGGGTAACCATGCACACAAATAGTCCCCTGAATGTTGCCCAAGATATATTAAACAAGCCTTGGAATCTTGAAGCCGATTGAATAAAAGGTTCTCGACAATAAACGAAAATTCTTGATAAAGAAAACGAAAATGTGGCTTTAAATATTCCGAAAAAAAATTGAAGTCTCTCCTCGTGAGATTTTATAACACCGTAAATCCGCGGATTTTTTTATCCAGTTTTCTTTTCAGATTTACTTTTTATTTAAAATTATCTACAATCTTGTAAGAAAAAAAATGTAATATTTTTTTTTTTTTTGAAAAGCATAGTCTAATAAAAATGGCAATTTGCCATCCACACAGCTCAAAATTAATACAAATTTTTATTAAGATAACTAACATTAAGGTTTAAAATTATAAAAAGAAACGTTCATTAGTCATTACACAGTGTGTTTTAATAAAGCTGTATTTTAATACAGCCTATCAATGGCAAAAGTTTGAAGCCTATCAGAAAAAGAATTCTCGAGTAATTAATCTGATTTCAACGATTCGAAGTTTCTTAACTATTTCAGTAAAACTGCAAATTTGCAACAATCCTGAATAAACTTGTGGGTTTCATCCTTCTTATAGAATGCATCGTCAGTAATATTTTGAAGCCAAATAGACGACGTATTTGTTAGTTATTTAATAAAAAAATATCACCATTTATTCAATAAACCTGGCTAATTGGGAAGTTAGGTTAGGTAAGATTTGTCGATCCATCGGTTCACTTCTTTTAAAACTTAAGGTTTTGATTATAACCATTTAATAATCTTATGTAGGCTAATTGGGACTTAAATTACTCAAAATCACAGTGAGCCATGTGGTGAAAATATGAAGCCGATCAGATGAGTCATTCTCCAGTTATGGCGTGAATTCCAATGATTCTTCGTGTTTTCTTTACTATTTTACTACAACAGCAAAACTTAATAGGTAAAACTTAAACTTAATAGGTAAAACTTAATAGGTACGATCCTGTCCCTAATAAGAATCAGTCGGAAGAGGAATGGGAATAGAGTTAGTGAGTATGGAGTAATATTCACTTCATTCTTCACTAGAGCAGCGATGGAAGAGAAAGTGTTTCTCATGTATCAGCCTGGACCACATGTAAAGATTGCAGGTTCGAGGCTCAGCCTGGACCACATGTAAAGATTGCAGGTTCGAGGCTCAGCCTGGACCACATGTAAAGATTGCAGGTTCGAGGCTCAGCCTGGACCACATGTAAAGATTGCAGGTTCGAGGCTCAGCCTGGACCACATGTAAAGATTGCAGGTTCGAGGCTCAGCCTGGACCACATGTAAAGATTGCAGGTTCGAGGCTCAGCCTGGACCACATGTAAAGATTGCAGGTTCGAGGCTCAGCCTGGACCACATGTAAAGATTGCAGGTTCGAGGCTCAGCCTGGACCACATGTAAAGATTGCAGGTTCGAGGCTCAGCCTGGACCACATGTAAAGATTGCAGGTTCGAGGCTCAGCCTGGACCACATGTAAAGATTGCAGGTTCGAGGCTCAGCCTGGACCACATGTAAAGATTGCAGGTTCGAGGCTCAGCCTGGACCACATGTAAAGATTGCAGGTTCGAGGCTCAGCCTGGACCACATGTAAAGATTGCAGGTTCGAGGCTCAGCCTGGACCACATGTAAAGATTGCAGGTTCGAGGCTCAGCCTGGACCACATGTAAAGATTGCAGGTTCGAGGCTCAGCCTGGACCACATGTAAAGATTGCAGGTTCGAGGCTCAGCCTGGACCACATGTAAAGATTGCAGGTTCGAGGCTCAGCCTGGACCACATGTAAAGATTGCAGGTTCGAGGCTGACGTGACACGTCTCATTTCACTTTTCAGTCTGTTTATATTCCTGGTGTAGAATAAGAAATCATAGGTTCAGAACCACACTATAATAAGTCAACTCTCAGCCTCCCCCTGCTTTCTTTCACTCCGTCCCCATGACCCCCTCTCTCTCTCTCTCTCTCTCTCTCTCTCTCTCTCTCTCTCTCTCTCTCTCTCTCTCTCTCTCTCTCTCTAAAGTTCTTAGAGAAATATTCTTATATGCACAGATTTAAATATAATTTTGAAATCATTGGAAGGATAATTCACACTACCAGAGCTGCTTGATTGAATTAATTATATAAAACCTGTATAACAATGTTTCTGTTTTTTTCGACAGCTACACCAATAGTCGGCGCTTTATTCGAAACACAGTGTGTTAGCCCGAGCTTCATCAACAGGATATACACACCGTAAGATGTATATACCCTGCATACACACCGTAAGATGTATATACCCTGCATACACACCGTAAGATGTGTATACTGTTATCTTTAATCTCAGTTATAGGGATTAATTTATCCTGTATTATTTATGTACAGGTGAATTAAAGCCTTAGCGGCCCTCTTGTGGTTGTTAAGCTTTAGTCTTTAGAAACTAAAAAATAATACTTCATTGTTCTTTCAAAAGCCATATTAGAAAGATGATCATACTGATGTCGCTGATCTATATTTTATGTTATTGTTTAATGTCATTTAAAAAAATATTGCTCTAGTTGATATCATCAAACTCGTTTCATAGAAGCAACTCATCACAGACTTGAACACAGGAAAAGTTGCTAATCCCGTAGACGCTTAGAGAAACTTGTTCCTGTTTTGTCCTCGTCAGCGTCGACTGTTTCAAAACGAGTTTTTCCCATTTTCTAATGAAGAAGAATTTGTCTTGCGGAGGAAATGAATGGAGGGGGTAATAGGTAGGGAAGGAGAAGTGGATAGTGAATGAAAGTACGTAAGAAGGGGAATGTGAAAGAAAGAAACATTGTTGGAAAATGCATTATTAAGTTTAACTAGACTTGCTTTGATAAAACCGACGTCAGTTGTACGTCTTAACCAGGGACACGGAGGAAGAAAAGCAAAGAATGGGTAAACAGGAAGAGAAGGCGGGAGGAAAGTAATAAGGGACGTAAAGGTGAAATAAGACAAGAGAGGCTTAAAAGTGTGATAATTAGTTTTCATAAATACTTTTGTCTCTCATGGTACTGTATGTTGTAAACAGTCAATGATTTTTTTAATTCAGTTCCTGTTTCTCATATACATGTATATATATATATATATATATATATATATATATATATATATATATATATAAATATATATATATATATATATATATATATGTGTGTGTGTGTGTCTGTGGTTGACTTGATTTGAAATCTTACAAAGCATTAGAACGCTTTGTTTATTTAGTAATTTTAATATAAAAATATTAACTTTGTAATTATTTATCTGAATTTATTTTAAATCTTAAGCTATTTTATCAATTTGCTGCTGACCAAGAAACTATACTTATATAAATATAAGTCCATTAGTGAGCCTCCAAACAATATATATAATTCATTCAATGCTAAACAATTGATAAACAAATGGGGAAGACCTCTCTTTCATTTAGACGAAAAAATGAGTTTGAATTCTTAGTCACTTCGGCCGCTCAAACCCACCCACCACACTAACATAATCCAACGTTGAGAGAAGATAAATAGAGAAGGTCACGATACATTGTGAACATCCCTTCCTCACTTCCATCATTCATATTTTGTACTGCAAAACATTCGGAACCCAAATTCGGTTACCTTTAATTCCCCTGATAGATATTTCCGAACACTGTAGGAGCAAGAGGATTCCCATGGACCACTCAACGTCACTTCTCTCGTAAAATGTTGACATATATTTGCTGTCCCATTTTCACTTCAGTGCAAAATATCTTTCGCTCAGATTCCTCGACACTCTTGCAGATATTTTTCTTGCATCTACTGCCAAGAATTTAAACTATTCGTTCTCTTTACATCCCCTACTTCATTTCAGAGACCTACTCTTCATTTTCAAGATTCTAAATTATTTAATGCTTTATTTTTTTCTGAGTTCACCTCAAACTTCGTTCTTTAATCCACCAATTTAACCATCAGATTCTGCAGTTTCTCATTCACATTTTTTAAACTCAATTTCGTATCTGCAAAAAGACGATTGAGACAACTCATTATCAAAATCTAATTCAAAACCTTTGAGGATAACACGTTCCTCCAGCGCTCACTGATCATAGCACTAGCGCTCAAAAGTGACCTTCGAAAAAGAGGTATTGGCAGTACGAGTGATCCTCACATGGTGAGTGACCTTTGTACTATGAATGACCAATGAAATATGAATAGTACCAGGTTCAGGTACGGTCATCTCTATCTTGAGCATACACTTTCTGCCAATTCTTTCCAGTCAACCTGTATAAAGTGCATGATCCTCTTTTCTGTAAGAGTTCGTTCGGATCCTATGTACATGCGCTATCTTGCCTTGTGTAAGATCTCTTTGGAAGGCCGTGTACGTGCGTGATCCTGCTTTGTGTACGAGTTCGTTGGGTTCCCGTGTACGTTCGTGTTCCTGCCTTGTGTAAGCAGTAGGTGCGTGAGCCTGGACAACTCGACCTCCATAAAACTTGGAGAGTAATGATTTCATCACAATAGCCGCCACACCAGGCTCGTAAAGTGAGAGACGCCTCCCATCCCCTAGCCGTACAAAAACATTCCCATCACAGCCAGAACACACACACACACACACACACACACACACACACACGGAACATTCTTTAACGGTGCTCCTAGCATTTAGGGTTATAGTTCCGGTCCTAGGATATTGTCAGCGGTTATCGTACGCCACAGAGTCAGTGAACACACCTACAAGAGTATAGCAAGTTTCCAGAGTCTGACAAGTGTGATAAGGTCAAAACATTTACAATTTAAATTTGAATGTGGGAGTTGTGTGAGGTGCAGCAGCAACTGGTCAGCGCTGCTGGCGGCACTGCTGAGATAAGTGACCACGACAGACATTAACAACAGGTCAAGGTGCAGATATCTGGTCAGTGATGGGCGTAGTGAAGCGATATAGTCATTACGGCCTGGTGGCAAAAGCTCTCGCTTCACACGGTGAGGGTCCGGGTTCGATTCCTGGCGAAGGGGTAGAAACATCGGACGTGTTTCCTTACACCGGTTATCTATGTTCACCCATCAATAAAATGGGTACATGGGTGTTAGTGGACTGGTGTGGGTCGCATCCTGGGACAAAACTGACCTAATTTGCCCGAAATGCTCTGCATAACAAGCGGCTTTCTATATAGTAGTATGTCATTGATGTCAACTATGGACTGTATACCTTGTACATGTAATAATATTGGTAGAATTACTGACAATATGTTAAGTAAAAGGACACAAATGCAACTAATGTGACATTTTATTGTGGCAACGTTTCGCTCTCCAGGAGCTTTCTCAAGCTTGACAAAGCTCCTGGAGAGCGAAACTTTGCCACAATAAAATGTCACATTAGTTGCATTTGTGTCCTTTTACTTAACATGTACATGTACTTGTAGTAAATAAAGATATTATTACTGTATTATTATTATATTATATTACTGAGCGATTTGGAAAAGAAGAAAGATAAAACAATAAAACAGACTTGATTCTCCGGCAGTTGGGTGTTGCCGGAAGTGAGCTGTGAATATAATTAATATCATATGGTCTTGGCTATGACCAAAATAATGAGGAAAAACTTGTGAATACCAACGTATTGATGGGATTGGGTCAGTGACAAAACCTGGAAAGTATAAAATAAGTGATATGGACATCGTACGACATTATAAGAAGCCACCACAAGGATCAACTACTGTGACTGCAAACCCCAAATACTCATCTATATGTTTGGGTATAATCTGGTCGGTGTCTTTGTTTATTTGTGTCTCTCCCAGCTGGATGTACAGCATCACTCTTCCTACCTTTGAGTGTCAGGAGATAAGTAGAGGCAGCCCTGACAGAATATTAATAAGTCATTACGATAACTAAATAATTAGAATTAATTTTCAACTACAGGGGCAGTGATGAGTGATCTATGGGTGTCTTTAAGGATTTCGTGCGCTAGTAAGCAATGTAATAAAAATGTGTTATTAATTGTTGATATATAATTAATCAGGAATTGAATGAGATATAATTCTAAAAACCTACAAAAAAGTGGTGTAACCTAACTTATTGTAAATAGTGACTAATTTTCAACTACATGGGCAATGCTGAGTGTACTGTAAGTGTTTAAAAAATATATCATGTACATTATAATATAAAATGTTGGTATATAATTAATTAGGAAAAGAGTGAGAGATAATTCTAAAACCTTCAAAAAGAGTTGTGTAGCCTCGCGTACACAGTGACCCTACCCTTCTTGAAGATGGTACTGGAAAACCTCATGCATCAGCACTTTATGGACACTACCCGAGAGAGGGGAGAGGATGAACCAGCATTACTGGACCTAATATTCACCTTGAACAGTGCAGATATTGAGGATATCACATATGAAAAACCTCTCGGAGCTAGTGATCACGTGGTTCTAAGCTTCGAATATATATTAAAGTTGCAAGTGGAGAGGGAGGCAGGAGGATCATGAAGGAAGCCAAACTACAAGAGAGGGGACTACACAGGCATGAGGAATTTTCTGCGCGAGATCCAGTGGGACAGAGAATTGGCAGGGAAAACAGTAAATGAGATGATGGAATATGTGACAACAATATGCCATAAAGCAGAGGAGAGGTTTGTATCCAAGGGCAACAGACATAATGAGAAGGCCAGGATGAGCCCTTGCTTCACCCAGAGGTGTAGAGAGGCTAAACCCAAGTGCACTAGAGAATGGAAGAATTATAGAAGGCAAAGAACCCATGAGAACAAGTTGAGTAGTCGAAGAGCAAGAAATGAATATGCACAGGTAAGGAGAGAGGCCCAGCGATAATACGAAAACGACATAGCATCGAAAGCCAAGTCTGACCTGAAGCTGCTGTACAGTCACATCAGGAAGAAACAACAGTCATCTGAGAAATGTCAGCCTTCCAAGGTCTACTTCCTTTCATTTCAGTTGTGTATTAAAATTTATTTATACATTTATTTATAAAGGTTTTATATGTCGTTTGTTTGGTCCTTCAATGATCCAATGCTCTGGTTTATGGCTTTGGATAGGACTTCATCATTTTTTTTATATTTGACGTTACGAAACAAAATAAATATAAATCGAACATTAAAAGTATGTAAAGAGCAGGTTAAGTGAAGGCAAACCATCATTACGTAGAGCAGTTGGGCATCGCCTACCTAGTATGAGATCTTTAAAATAGCACGTTCATCACGTATGAGATCAGGAACTAACAATCCTCATATTATGTTATTCATTTTCTTACCATTAATTAACACAGCAAAAAATTGATGAACGTTTATTTAGTGTAGGATTTTAGTTTTAGTTTATGTTAGTTAGGGTTAGGAGAGATTCAGTTAGGTTAGAACTGATTAGGTTAGGTTAGGATTGCTTAGGTTAGTTTAGGCTAGGGTTGGTTAGATTCGTTGGATAGCAGGTGTTGCCACAAGTATGGACACTTGGAACAGACAAAACCTTTATTATACACTACGTTTCGCTCTGGGTCAAACTTTATTAAATCATGAATTGATAATGATCTATGAAGAGATAAACGTAGTCAATAATAAAGTTATGCTCTGCACCACATGTGTTCCTGCCATAGACTAGTTTACATTAATGAAGATTGCATAATCTATATAAACATCTATAACAAAAAAGGTACAATACAGGAACAATACCGGAGATTACGACGACGTTTCAGTCCGACTTGAACCATTTACAAAGTCACATTAACAAAGAGGAGAGAAGGAGTGAGTATATACAGGCCAGCAGACAGAGACTGGAACAAGAGAGGAAGATGTGGAGGTAGTATTAGTGGTAGTGAATTCAGTCATATACTAAGAGAGAGGAACACTGCAGGGGAACTAGGGGCCCACATAGGGCCCCTCTCTTCTATATGCGGGTTATTTGTGAATATAAACATATATTTAACTACAAATAAGTAAAGTATTAAAAATGGCCGTGACACGTCTTTCAGCGGTGGGTTCAGACAAACCCTGTCAGCGTTAAAAGAACCACGTTTATCATATGTGTTCTGAGAACTGGCTGGAGATGTGGCTGCTCAGAACTATCACCTTCCCATCCACAAAAGTTTCACTGTTCCAGCAACTTCAGAACCACACACATTCCCCTTACTAAACGCTATCGAATTCCATATTAAACCGCTTAGCTAAGAGTAATATCGCCAAACACGGCGTGAATTAATGTAATGTGGGAGCATAAAGCTGTCCTCACTGCAATCATTGGAGCAGCCATGTTGTACATGTATTATTCATCACAGAGTAGGTCCTCATGTGCATACTATCAAAGTGTTCACACTCGGTCGTGATCACTTTCCACCTGCATCAAACTGGCGCCGTAAAGTAGAGAAACACTTATCGGTTTAGTTATTGTCCAAGAAATACGAGTCACATCCGGCCAATACATTATTTATTTGCGCCATGAAATTGGTCCAACTGGTATAGCTTCTTGAATTATAGGAAAACGTGAATGATATCACTGCGTGGCAATGGCACAGTGGTCATGTGCATTTGGGATACCCTAGCTAATGTCTCTTGTAAGGTGGTTAACACGCGTGTGTTCTCTTTGTGTTGTATTTGCAGGAGACGATTTATATTCCTGGTTCAGCCTCTGTGTTATCATCGACGCGCTTTACGGGTTCGGGACATCCAGGTAACGTGCATTATTTACCTCCAAAATACCTCGCTGAAACAAAAGATATTTCCAAACGTTTTTATTGTTTATATGTATCTTGGGCTACCATCTATGGCTTCTGCTACTCGCGCCTAAAACAATTTGTTCCTATCCACAATTTCTAGTCCTCTTGGTATTTTATACATTATGATCATGCCATCCCTTGTGCTTCTGTCATGGTGTTGCTAGGTTTGGCATCTCTGATTATTCTGTCATTTCTGGTGCCAATATAGACAACAATATTTTTATCGGATTAGTTTATTTACACGCTTGATGCAGTGTGGGCTCCGTTATGGTTCTGCTGTCTCCAAGATGAAACTCGAGTAAGCTGTGTTTATTATTCTAAAAGTTTCATTGTCGATATTAATGAAAGTGAGTTTATAGCTTTGCTATCTGTCAATACCATTATAGTTAAATGGCTGATAATGACTTTTTGTGATATACTTGATGCGAAGATTACTCAAAGATATTTCTATTTGTTTGCTTGTCTTTAGTATTTTTTCACGTTCTCTGTACATCCTCTCATTTTCATTACATCGTACTTAATTAAATCCTAGTAAGCACTTTTCTGGCCAGGTTTGCAGGCAGGTCAAGGCAGCTTTGATCATCTCCTTGTTCATTATATTTAGTTTCTTCTGCATTACTTACGTATCATCTATAATCAGAAATATGTTGGATTGAGTTTCCTCCGGCAGGTCGTAAATATACTTACTGCAGGAGACGTCTAAAAGCCGATTCCTTAGTACTATACACTTCAGTCCTGACAACTCTGATAGCTCCTTTACACCACTAGCTCTCTGTCTTACATTCAATGTTTTTCAGCATACAAATTAAAATGTTCATCATTTTTCATGGCAGTTTATATTTCAGTATCCGGTGTAGTACTGTGTCAGATATGCTCTGATATTTTGTGAGGATGCAATCTAATCATATTCTGTAACTGAACTCTCGGAGATTTGTATAAGAATGAGACACAATGGACCCCAAAGGAAATAAGTCACTCTGACTTTTTTGGGTTATCCTAGTTTTTTACACATATGCTGCTATGTATGATAATCTATGTAACTGTATTTGTGTATACCTGAATAAACTTACTTACTTGCACTTATGATTTTTTATTTCCGAAAAGTTTTGCCTGCACAACAGTCTTCTTAAGTCAGATTCAGATGTGACTAATATCCTTAAGGCAGTTGAAAATAAGATTTTGCAGTTTTCAGTCCCTCTGTCTCCATGGAAATAGAGAGGTTATTTTGAGGTGTGCAATCTCTCAGTTATGAAAGAAATTATTCAGTTTCATAGCATTAATTTCTCTCTGAAATGGCTGGAACAATATTTGAGAATACTGGACCAAAAATGGTACTGTGGTTGGAGATAGTGTCACATGAGGCGGGGCCCACCTCACCTCTGTCAAGGTTGAGGGACTGAACACGTCCAATACTCCACCTGTTCAGCTGTCTCCAGTGTATTACTCGCCTCTGATTCGACTGAGGAAGCCTACTGTGCAGGCGATACACTTCGGCATTAAATATACCTAAGTGTTACACATAAGTATTATTCTTCTAATCTTCATTGTATACCGTTAATATAGTAAATACAAATAAAACGGTTTAATAACTTTAAGGTAATACTTGGGGTCTCACAGACGTTAATGCTCTTCTCTTTCTTATTAGAATTTCTAGTTCCTTAGTTACCATTATAATTAACACAAGTGGTAGATACTTTAGTGGTTCCAGTCAGTTCCTACCTATGTACTGAGATAACCAGAGGTGCGAGACATGACAGGCACTTATGTACAACATAACCTAAGCCAACTCTAACTCAGTGCATACAATTCATACATGAAATAAGTATGCAGGTATATATGCTTATGTGAACGTATGTATGCTTGTGAATATGTAAACTTTTGCATAGGTATGCTTGTGTATACTGCATGTTATCTGAACTGCAATGATACAATATATATATATATATATATATATATATATATATATATATATATATATATATATATATATATATATATATATATATATATATATATATATATATATATATATATATATATATATATATATATATATATATATAAATTATTCTTTCTTCTTTCTTTAAACACGTCGGCCGTTTCCCACCGAGGCAGGGTGGCCCAAAAGGAAAAACGAAAGTTTCTCCTTTTACATTTAGTACTGTAATATATACAGGAGAAGGGGTTACTAGCCGCTTTCTCCCGGCATGCCTTTAGCACCTCTTACGAGACGATGGCTTACTGGAGAAATAATTTATATCATTTCCATGGAAATATATATATATATATATATATATATATATATATATATAAAAATTTATGGGGTAGTAGGGGAAAATGGAATATTCAAATGGCTTCAGAAAGAAATCTAAATATTCTTCCTTGAAGCCTTTTTATCCACTTCTCCGAGGCTATGGGTCCCACAATGTACACCAGAGGTGGAACCCTTTATATATATATATATATATATATATATATATATATATATATATATATATATATATATATATATATTGGTGTTTTTCTGTCTCATAAACATGCAAGATTTCAGGTACGTCTTGCTACTTCTACTTACACTTAGGTCACACTACACATACATGTACACATTTATGTATACACACTCATCTGAATTTTCTTTGATTTTATCTTAATAGTTCTTGTTCTTATTGTTTTTCCTTTCATATCCGTGGGGAAGTGAAATAAGAATCTTTCCTCCGTAAGCCACGCGTGTTGTAAAAGTCAACTAAAATGCCGGGAACAATGGGCTAGTAACCCCTTTTCCTGTATAGCTTACTAAAAAGAAAAAGAAGAAAACCGTGGTATGTTTGAATGTGCGTGGATGTTGTGCGAATGATAAGAAAGAGATGATTGTAGATGTTATGAATGAAAAGAAGCTGGATGTCCTGGCTTTAAGTGAGATAAAGCTGAAGGGGGTAGGAGAGTTTCAGTGGGGAGAAATAAATGGGATTAGGTCAGGGGTTTCAAATAGAGTTAGAGCTAAAGGAGGAGTGGCAATAATGTTGAATAATCAGTTATGGGATGTAAAGAGGGAATATAAATGTATAAATTCAAGGATTATGTGGAGTAAAATAAAGGTTGGATGTGAAAAGTGGGTTATAGTAAGTGTTTATGCACCTGGGAAGAGAGAAGTGTAGAGGAGAGAGAGAGATTTTGTTAAATGTTGAGTGAGTGTGTGGGGAGTTTTGAACCAAGTGAGAGAGTAATTGTGGTTGGGGATCTTAATGCTAAAGTGGGTACAAATGTTGTGGAGGAAGTAGTAGGTAAATTTGGGGTGCCAGGGGTAAATGTAAATGGAAACCGTTAATTGAGCTATGTGTAGAAAGAGGTTTGGTAATAAGTAATACATATTTTATGAAAAAGAGGATAAATAAGTATACATGGTATGATATAGCAGGTAATGAAAGTAGTTTGTTAGATTATGTATTGGTGGATAAAAGGTTGATTGGTAGGCTTCAGGATGTACATGTTTATAGAGAGGCAATGGATATATCAGATCATTATATAGTTGTAGCTACAGTTAGAGTAAAAGGTAGATGGGACAAAAAGAAAATGGCAACAGCAAGTAAGAGAGAGGTAAAAGTGTATAAACTAAGGGAGGAGGAAGTTAGGGTGAGATAGTGGGGGGATTGAAGAGAGTTGGGATAGTTTTAAAAATGCAGTATTAGAATGTGGGGCAAAAGTTTAAGGCTATAGGAGGGTGGGTGCAGGAGGAAAGAGGAGTGAGTGGTAGAATGAAGAAGTAAATGGTGTGATAAAGGAGAAAAAGGTAGCTTATGAGAGGTTTTTACAAAACAGAAGTGTTAACAGAAGAGCAGAGTATATGGAGAGTAGAGTAAGGTGAAGAGAGTGGTGAGAGAGTGCAAAAGAAGAGCAGATGAAAGAATGGGAGAGGCTCTGTCAAGAAATTTTGCTGAATACAAGAAATGTTTTTGGAGTGAGATAAACAAGGTAAGAAAGCCTAGGGAACGAATGAATTTGTCAGTTAAAAACAGAGTAGGGGAAAGAGTAGATGGGGAGCTGGAGGTATTGGGTAGATGGCAGGAATATTTTGAGGAACTTTTAAATGTTGATGAAAAAAGCGAGGTGGTAATTTCATGCACTGGCCAGGGAGGTATAACATCGTTTAGGAGTGAAGAAGAGCAGGATATGAGTGTGGGGGAGGTGCATGAGGCATTACGTAGAATGAAAGGGGGTAAAGCAGCTGGAACTGATGGGATCATGACAGAAATGTTAAAAGCAGGGGAAGATATAGTGTTGGAGTGGTTGGTATTGTTGTTTAATAAATGTATGAAAGAGGGGAAGGTACCTAGGGATTGGCAGAGAGCATGTATAGTTCCTTTATATAAAGGGAAGGGGGATAAAAGAGATTGTAAGAATTATATTGGAATAAGTTTACTGAGCATACCAGGTAAAGTGTACGGTAGGGTTATTATTGAAAGAATTAGAGGTAAGACAGAGATTAAGATTATAGATGAGCAAGGAGGTTTTAGAGTGATTAAGGGATGTGTAGATCAAGTGTTTACATTGAAGCATATATGTGAACAGTATTTAGATAAAGGTAGGGAAGTTTTTATTGCATTTATGGATTTAGAAAAGGCATATGATAGAGTGGATAGGGGAGCAATGTGGCAAATGTTGCAAGTGAATGGAATAGGTAGTAAGTTACAGAATGCTGTAAAGAGTTTTTATGAGGATAGTGAGGCTCAGGTTAGGGTGTGTAGGAGAGAGGGAGATTACTTCCCGGTAAAAGTAGGTCTTAGACAGGGCTGTGTAATGTCACCATGATTGTTTAATATATATTTATAGATGGGGTTGTAAAATAAGTAAATGCTAGGGTGTTGGGGAGAGGAGTGGGATTAAATTATGGGGAATTAAATACAAAATGGGAGTTGACACAGTTACTTTTTGCTGATGATACTGTGCTTATGGGAGATTCTAAATAAAAGTTGCAAAGGTTAGTGGACGAGTTTGGGAGGGTGTGTAAAGGTAGAAAGTTGAAAGTGAATATAGATAAGAGTAAGGTTATGAGGGTATCAAACGATTAAATTAAATAAAGAAAAATTGGATATCACATTGGAGAAAGAGATTATGGAAGAAGTGAATGTTTTTAGATATTTGGGAATTGACTTGTCAGCAGATGGGTTTATGAAGGATGAGGTTAACCATAGAATTGATGAAGGAAAAAAGGTGAGTGGTGCGTTGAGGTATCTGTGGAGACAAAAAACGTTATCCATGGAGGCAAAGAAGGGAATGTACGAAAGAATAGTGGTACCAACACTCTTATATGGGTGTGAAGCATGGGTTGCAAATGCTGCAGCAAGGAGTAGGGTGGAGGCAGTGGAGATGTCCTGTCTAAGGGCAATGTGTGTTGTAAATATTATGCAGAAAATTCGGAATGTGGAAATTAGGAGAAGGTGTGGAGTTACTAAAAGTATTTGTCAGAGGGCTGAAGAGGGGTTGTTGAGGTGGTTTGGTCATTTAGAGAGAATGGATCAAAGTAGAATGACTTGGTGAGCGTATAAATTTGTAGGGGAATGAAGGCGGGGTAGGGGTCGTCCTCGAAAAGGTTGGAGGGAGGGGGTAAAGGAGGTTTTGTGGGCGAGGGGCTTGGACTTCCAGCAAGCATGTGTGAGCGTGTTAGATAGTAGTGAATGGAGACGAATGGTTTTTGGGACCTGACGATCTGTTGGAGTGTGAGCAGGGTAACATTTTGTGAATTGATTCAGGGAAACCAGTTAATTGATTTAGTTGGACTTGAGTCCTGGAAATGGGAAGTACAATGCCTGCACTTTAAAGGAGGGGTCTGGGATAGTGACAGCTGGGAGGGACTATTCTCAGCTGTCGTATCTGAGCGCCTCTGCAAAGACAGTGATTATGTATGAGTGTGGTGAAAGTTGTTGAATGGTGATGAAAGTATTTTTCTTTTTTGGGACTTTCTTTCTTTTTGGGTCACCCTGCCTCGGTGGGAGACGGCCAACTTGTTGAATATATATATATATATATATATATATATATATATATATATATATATATATATATATATATATATATATATATATATATATATATTTTATTTTTTTTTTTTTTATTATTCACTCCATTCACATCTCAGAAGGGTGCTTGAAAAGTATAAAACTCATCATCATTCACTCCATCACTCTTGCAGAAGGCCGTGCTTTACTACATTCAAAACTGCAACATTAGCACCTCCCGAGTGCCACTGTTATCCAGAATCAATCGCCTGCCGGTTTCCTGAATCCCTTCATAAATGTTACTTTGCTCACACTCCATATATATATATATATATATATATATATATATATATATATATATATATATATATATATATATATATATATATATTAGTTGTAAAAGTTGTAAAGCACCCTTCTGGCAAGACAGTGATGGAGTGAATGATGATGAAAGTTTTTCTTTTTCGGGCCACCCTGCCTTGGTGGGACTCGGCCGATGTGTTAATAAAAAAAAAAAAAAAAAAATATATATATATATATATATATATATATATTTATATATATATATATATATATATATGCAAAAAGATCACAGTAAACAGGTGATATCAAAATATGCAAGACAACCACTATGAAAAAATAAAGGAATTCCGAGCGCTTTCGTGACTACTCACATTATCAAGGAACTATAAAAGGAAACATGTCAAGAGGGCTTATATAAGGGCGAGACTACACCTCACAGTCACATCACACTAACAAAGACAACACCTCACAGTAGCGTAACATCGCACGACTCTGTAAAGTGGAACAAAAGACAGGACCTGAAACTCTTCCCAAGAATTAAGATTAGTCCAATTTATCATTAAATTCTTCCCAAATTTTATTAATTATAAATGAATCCAATTTATATAAACCAAAAGAAATATTCATATTATTTTATATATATATATATTTATATAAACCAAAAGAAAATATTCATATTATTTTATATATATATATATATATATATATATATATATATATATATATATATATATATACATACATACATATATATATATATATATATATATATATATATATATATATATATATATATATATATATATATATATATATATATATACATTTTATATATATATATATATATATATATATATATATATATATATATATATATATATATATATATATATATATATATATATATAATCACTGAAGAAAGAATTTGTCAATTGATTGAAGGTTTATCAGCGAGGTTCTCAAGTCTTGATATGAGAGTTTTAAGTAACACTCATGCCGGTAGCCAAGTACTATTTATTAACATGCTGGTACTAAACACATTTATACATACACATACGACATATGCTGCACCCCAGCAATAAATAAAACTTTTGGTACCAGCTGTTGTTTTGCAATGTGACAAGCCAATATATATATATTTACGTTCCAATCCACCAGGAATGCAGAATTTAGTGGTTTGCATAGTTTTTATTTAGGTTTATATAACGGACGGGTGAACATAATAGGGCCAGGCTGAGAGAAATCGCTACCCGGCTTCCAGGAACGACGGCTGGAGAGTTGCCACCGAGTTGCGACAGACCACTAGTGGGACGCTGGAATATGAGCTACGACACAGCACCCGTGGGATAGAGGAATGAGAATAGCGACCCAGCACCAGTGATACGCAAGAATGAGTTGTGTGACCCAGCACCCGTGGACTGCAGAAAAAATACATGTGTCCCAGCACTGATGAATCCCAGGAGAGAGAATTGTATTCCAGGACCCATGAGATGCAGTAAAAAAAGACCTATGATAAGGTACCCACTGGAAGCAGGAAAGTGTCACGACCAAATGGAGAGGGATGTTAGGTAACTATATTCGTGTAATGTGTTGAATTTATTATAGTTCCTGCATTTGTAGATAGACTCTTGTTAGATTATTCCTGCTTTAAAATGTAAATGAAGATATACCAAGAAAGCTTCCAGAGGTTGTGCGACATGACGGTAGCCTCCAAGTTGGTGTCAGCTGTTACAACTAATTCACAGCAGTGCCGGTTGTATTGTACAATCATTATATGGTAACTTAAGTGACTTGGGCTTGCCATGCTCCTGGAGCATGGTTTGTGTTCAAGCTGATTCTTCTGTCTATTCAACGCCAGTCATTCATTATGACAGTTTTTGGTTAAGGAATATATGACTGAAGGGGTATGTAAATAGATGTCTCGTGACTAAATTGTTACCGTGTCGAGTCTGGTACTAGTATAGACTAGACCATGGTTCGAGTCCTCATCCTTCTCCCGTTCATTCATTGACAATAGCTCATTACGAGTAAAATTGGGTTTATAGACTCTATGGCATTCTGGAGTAGGAGAAAAGAAATGCAATAAAAGATGTAGGCTGTGGGATGAAAGAGTATGTCACAATTGGTGGCTATTGACACAACAATATGCCAAGTGCTGGTTGTATTATTTTCGTACCTGAACACTCAAAGGTGAATGGATAAAGCTCTAGGCCAGCTGCATGCATGAACCACCACCCGAATGATTCACTTTTTTCGCATTTTATATATTTTCTTTTTCCCGGGAACAGTGGATTTTTATATTGTCAACTTTATGATTTCTGAGGAAGTGAACAATAAACTTTGATATCAACTTGAAATACATATGATAATAATATTCTATTCCTTATTACCATGTGTTATCAACTAGAGAAGTTGTCAGTGTCAGTGTACTAGATCCATTACTAAACATTTATGTGAAAACATACGGATTATTTCAAAAAAGTTAAATTAGGACAACTATGGGATTATATGATTGCGTGATATATAATTTGATATTGGATCCAGTGATTACTACATATGTAAAAATGCCGCTCTCATGTAACAGAAATTAGTGGAATCTGTTTGTAAATAGCCAGCAAGGTGATGTCATGTGATGTTTCATTGGTTTGATTTTAAGTAAGACTCAAACCCGTTTGTTTACGGCCGTTACCTGATGAATTCACTGGACCTTAGTACTAAATACATTGGTAATTATTTAATAGGGCTTTGGGGCTTTCTGGCTTGTTTCATTTTCTTGCATATAGTGCTTTCTGACAGCTAGTGCCCTACACCAGCCTCCTCTTCCTTGCCCTCACCCAGGGGTAACGATGGGTAGTGAGTGTGAGAGGTGGCAGCCTTCCACTCACTTAGAATTGGGACACGACTTTTCTAAAATGAACTTCCTACCTCAGAGGGTGTTTTTATTCACTATTTCTGTGTGTCGGAACACTGCATAGCTCCTGGCAAGGCACTGACGACAGAGAAACAAAGATTAAAACTAATTTGTCTCATCCCCAGTGGCTTATTAGCGTATTTTAATATTCCCATATTGCCTATTGTAATATTCCCATATTGTAATTTAAGTCAATTTACTGTTTGCTATATACAAAAAACAGATGTACAACACTAACAAACTATTATCTATTTGTCTAGTATTAAGTAGTCTGTAACCCATTAAGTTTAGTCTGCCCGTAATGCCTAGGCATGATAGTAGCTCTTTGTACTGCAAATCATTATTGTAATTACACACTGTAAACTACCTTTGTAAATAGGACTCCTTACAACATGCTAACCACATTGTAAACTTGCAAAGCAATAAAGAATTTGAATCTTAACATAGGATGATTTTACCAGCACATATGTTGTATCAGTGGCACTAACTGTGACTTCTTTCTCATCCTACAATCCCAGTTGCTTTCTTTCTCATCCTACAATCCCAGTTGCTTTCTTTCTCATCCTACAATCCCAGTTGCTTTCTTTCTCATCCTACAATCCCAGTTGCTTTCTTTCTCAACCCCCTACAATCCAGTGTTTTTCCCACTACAATCCCAGTTGCTTTCTTTCTCATCCTACAATCCCAGTTGCTTTCATAATACACATATCCCCATATCCCCCCCCCCTCCTCACAGAAGATAGTCCTTAAAACAAATCAAGTTGTAATTAACGACTCTCAGTGAATGAACATAACACTGGACGGGAACTAGAACCGCAGAACTGGCATGAAGCAGACAATGCTGTGCCACTGAGCCACGAATCTTGCAGTAATGATGATTTTACAATTAGCCTATATGAGAATTAACTGTATCAGCAGAAACGACTGTGAATCTACTCTCTGATTCCACAGTACAAGAAGCTTTCAAGGTGCATCTGTTCTCATATCCCTCAAAGCTAGATAAGCCAGAAATCCTAGATAAGTCGTAAAGAACGACTGTCCGTAAGAGGATTTTTACAATTAGCTCATCTGTGACTTGGATGTATCAGGGACACCGGTTATAACCCTACTGTCTTATTCCACATCTCCTGAAGCTTTCACAGTATACACTTCTCTACCCACCATAGCCAGATATTCCATAAACCCAAGGCATCTTCCTGACATATTATTACATGTGTACCTGCCACATTACAAGTACCTGCCACATTACTGTGTATCTGCCAACCATTATACAAATTTTATTCGTGATGAATTACTTTGCGACCACCCGGAATTAGAAGTGAATATCTTAATGTGTTAATGGAATAGTACTAATGAATGAAAAAGCTCAGTACCGTGACTGGAACACTACAAAAATAACCCTCACATAGAGAGAAACTTATGAGGACGTTTCGGTCCGACTTGAACCATTAACTAGCCACACACGAAGGTCAGGGAGCCAGTATATATACGAGAGGAGGACATGGACGGGAGAAAGAGAGGTGGAAAAAAAGAAGTGGAGATAGTAGTGGAAGAGGTAGTGCAAGTAGTGGATGCAGTAGAAGTAGTAGAAGTAGTAGTAGTGGTATTAGTACTAATAGTAGTAGTAGATGTTGTTGTTGTAGTAGTTGTATTCTTGTTTTTGGAAAACCAATATTTGTAAAATTTCTGCCCTTCTCGTTTTAGTTATCACTGTAAAAATTTCACTAGATCAGGGAATAGTTGAATATTAAGACAAGCTAATTTATCAACATTCGAAAAGGTTAAATATGATACCTTCCAATTTGTTTTAATAAAGTAAGCAAATTTGCATCTACAAATGTAAATAAAACTCCGAGTCTTAACTTGAGCAAGGAACACTGATACTTGGAGGATTATTAACATATTGAAACATTTTCTAACTTTTACATGGAATCAATAACCAGACATTTTTGTTTTTATAAAATTGATGAATTGGCACCTAGACAGCCAAATATAGCCGAAACTTCCAATAAGCAAAATAAATTAGCGGATAGAATGTGAAATGCATCTGAAGAGAAATTTTTAAATTACCGCACGGAAGCAGACAACGATGTTTTTTTAAATAAAATTACCATTTTGGCAGCAACACAGAAAAAGTTATTCATAAGATATTAAGAAACCAACGTTAGCATTTTATGTTTGAAGGCGATCGGAGGAGATATTGCAAATAATAGCATGGAAATCAGTATCACCATTTTTTTAAATAAAATTAACAAGTTTGCAATGATAAATCTTAAATATCAAGAGGCACTTTGAGCCTATTATAACTGCTTATGCCAACATCAACGTGGTTAAACACATTTACGGAGCAACTTGTAATATAAATAGACTGGTGTAATAGCCAGTATTTCCCCAGTAAGTGATTCTAGCAGCTTCGCATAGATGATCAGACTAAATGGAAGAATGTGATCAATTATAAGTATGGTCACTTCTTCACCGCTATTTGCGTGGCTGTTCATTTATTGAGTAATGTACAGATAGACAGTACGGAAATTGTATGTATGATATGAAATGTAAATCGTAAAAAAATATACTCGTAAGTGCTTCTGTCAGCCCTTAAACGACCTACATTCTGCAAATCTATTTTCATTTGCGGTAACGCCCTCAGTGTGGGTGTGGAGTTAACAATCGCAGTACACGAGTTCGGTGGAAAAAGTAATCAACTGTGGTGATAAGAAATGTATATATCACGATTTGAAGAGTGATTGTTTAGACAGTTTTGTCTTTTCAGAGAACTGAACAGGAATTGTTGATTAAGAAGGAATTTTAGTCTGAGGTGGACAGAAGATGTTTTAGGTAACATTCATTGAAGGGTTTGAAGAAGAGTTTGAAGATAGTTTTAATCCTAGAAACTTCAGTATTCAATCAGTATATGTGTGCATATTATGTCGAAGTGGTTGCGAACAGTCGTTGGGGTTAGTCGTACTGTCGGCTTCTCTAGGCATAAATATACTTGATGGGATTCAAGGGACACACTTTGCATGGCTCAAGTTTTTGAGAAAGTCCAGTACTTGCAATTTGTAAAATGTTATGGTTCTGTAGGTCACTTCTAGCTCATGATAGCTGTTGCTTTCTTTAAAGACAGCTAGGGAGGCGGCCTCATACTAAAGACATTTATATTTATGTGCGCATGTGATAATGTTCCCTCCCCCTCCCTCAGGTCTGTAACACTCGACGCACCGTGTATCTTATCTCTCGCTACCACATTCTCCAAACTTAGAGAGGAAAAAACTCGTGCATTTTATTCAACGCCTCCTTGGCGACGGGACATTTTCTCTTACATGTAATTCGCTTCAATTCACTCATGATAACTTTCTAATGTTTTAAAGCGTGTTTGAAAACTTTGTATGGGAAGGGAGTTTGATGAAGAGTAATGGAAAGGCTAGAGAAATCCCAGGAGGCACAATAATGGGAGGGAAAGAGGAAGAGTAATAGGATTTGGAATAGTAGTAGTAAGAGAGGAGGATGAATAGTAAGATGGACTGGATGTAGTGTAACGGATTAGGAGAAATAATGAAAGGAGGTTGATGAAAAATAGTAGGAGCTAGAAAAGTTATTTGTAAGACGTTGAGAAAATGGGATTTGGGAGAGGAAGAAGAATGATAGCAGAAGAAAGAGTAAGAATAATAAGAGCGAAAAAAGATAAGTAACTGGAAAGAAGGCGTAAATGTAATACAAAAGGGAGAAATAATATTAAGAGAATGGAGAGTAAAAGATAGTGAGACTGATAGGGATATTTTATAGTTGTGATTTATCGTACTTATAAAAGTTTACACAGGGTAGGAGGAAGGGGGTATTCTGCTGTTCCTAAAGAATCCCTTTCGATCCGGGAGAGTGGCAGATGTAAGTCTCCCTTGGCATCCACTTGATGGGGGATTCCATCCCCCTCTTGGGGCAAGAAAGGTGGCATATGAAGAAACAGTTGCATTTTCCCTGTTTCTTGTTGGATTTACATGATCAAAATGGATTGGTAGCGTTTCCAGAAAGGAATGAATACTGTTTCAATCATTTGCATTTAATCCTCGAGGATGATAAAGAAATAATCATGTATAATAGTCAAGCCTCGTGCAAGTGCATCTGAAATGTTTCTAGAATTATAGTATGGCAGAACTTAGAATCCCGTCTAACTCTACAGGTTCTTGCACCAGACTGCAAAATATCACGAGAGTTTTGAAAATAGTCAGTGTGCATTTGATGCATTTATTGATACATCTGAATAATATCCACAAGCAATGGTTGAAAACTAGGATACATATGGGATGTAATAAAAATAAACTGTAACTGAAAAAATAGCGACTTCTTGTCATTAAGAGATACCACAATTACGAACACGGCGCCCACATGCGCATTAAATGCTCAAAAAAAAAAAAATGCCAATTCTTCAGTAGTGTGTAAAAAACGTATAAATATGAGCTACGATAATCAATTGATATGTTGCTGTGCAAGCAAAGTCTTGCTTCCTGAAACTGCAAGCACCGAATACGTTTTTTTTTTTGTATCCCCTTTTCACGAGCTCTTGATATGCCTTTGCAACTTCAGGATTTGTAATCAATTCGAGAAAGAACTTATTTCTTTTGCTCCAACCATAAAAATATAGACTGAGTTTTTGGCATGTTTGGTCGTGAGGAGATAGTCATGCCTCGTTCACTTCTCTGCCACAGTTCAGATACAGCCTATTCTGAATTGGTAGAATACATTCCACTTACTACTATTTTCTTCCAAGTTCAGCATTCACTGAACTTGGAAGCACTTTCCTTTTAAGTGTTTCTCTCGAGCCGTTGTAAAGTTCCATCCAAATACGGCGGCAAAGTGGGTAAGATCTACACTTTACGTAGAGCCGAGGACATCTTTCAGTTCTCTGATGTTGAATATGTTTAGTTTTTTTCGCCTTTTTAATATACATCACCATGACGCTTCATTTTTCATTGAGCCGAATTGGACCGAAATGTCTTAGTTGGATGTCTTCATCAGAACATTTGCAGCACCTCTATCCAGTGCATGAAAGATACTGAGGACATTCTGTGTGTCAGCCTCTTCCTTGTTGCACTTAGTCAACATCTCATCTCCTGGACCTCAACCGTCTGTCCGTCATAAAGAGTCATGTACAACTTTATCCCTAACAAATTGGAACTGTTTCCTCTGGACGGCACTGTTACAGAGGTAATCAGACCAGTCCTTCAGTGAGTGCCATGATGAGATGATCACGTTGTACATTCATCCTGTCGGTCCTTGTTCAGGGCTGAGTGCCATGATGAGATGATCACGTTGTACATTCATCCTGTCGGTCCTTGTTCAGGGCTGAGTGCCATGATGAGATGATCACGTTGTACATTCATCCTGTCGGTCCTTGTTCAGGGCTGAAGCTACAGTTGCCGCCGACTCTTCATCATTCTCTTGACCATTATCGGTTTTTGAAAATGGAAATATGGCTTTACATGTGATAATTAGGTTTATCCGATTACCTCACCAAAGTGACAATAAACATTCAAAGTTGCTGTTTCTTTGTGGAATGTTTGAATTAGTTTTGTGCTGTGTCGGTTTTAATTTGCTATTTTTACGTAAGAAACTAGGATATTAGCTTACTTGTTTCCAGTAATTCGTATCCAACACTAATTAGGTATACCCGAAGGGGTACTTGGAAGTTGTTGTTTGAATGTTTTTTTATTTATCTTTTTTCTCGTTTTCTTCTTTCATTTATTTCTTCCGCAAATTTTCGTTTTCACTCATTGAGTCAGCTTCCCATTTTCAATTCCGGTTTGCTGAAGTAGAAAAAGTGGTTCATGCAACTGTTGGCATGTGTTGGGCACTCTATGATTCAGGTCAAATTGACCATTCCTGAAATTTCGTTTTCAAGTGATAGGTAAAGAAAGCATCTTCAGATCGGTCTCAAACTTTAAAACAAATATTAGCCTAATTAGAATTGAGTTGAGTTGTTGTTGGTGTGTTGGTAAGGAGCGTATGTATGGAAAATAGCGCCTATGGCAAGCACTGGAACTGTACCCCTGTCCAAACATGTGACATCCATCGTTTAGATAACTTTATCATAAAATCAACTAAAAAATACATGTCAAGTTCGTTCATCTCTTAATTAACAAATTATGGCACTACATGGAAACCAATTTTGGAAATTGGTCTGTGATGTGCTCAAATTCAGTTTTATTCAGTTTCTTCACTTTCCTCACTCAGCAGAGCAAGATCACAGAGTCTGCCTTGACCCATGGAGGTTCACAAATACGAAAGTATTGGGTTCAACTTGCTGAATGACCTCTCACAGCTGGCGATGGAAACTGCAATGGTTAGCATTATATGAATAGCAATGCGAAGATTGGGAAAGACGTTCTCATCTTCATACTAAACAACAAATTCGAGCTCTTCAGGTCTTGATATTTTCATACTGGCCTGACTTAATAGCAACATTCTGCAATCCAAAATTTCTTCATATAGCTGCTGTCCATCAACATCAGAGCTGTACAATTTGCTGTACAATTCTTTAGATCGTTGCTGTTGGCGCCATAACACAGTTCCTCGACATTGAGAAGGAACTCAAACTTGGAGTAAGTGTCGTGCAAACGAGCGAACCTTTCATCCATTTCTCTTTAAGGACGGTCGAGTGTTCCCTCCATGACTCTTTACATTTACTCCTTCGGTGTTAACCAAGCTTCTCTCGAGTTCTCTTCAGCTACTCGTTTCTTTAGTCTCTGATGTATTTCACCTTCAATATTCCATTCTTGACAGAGACCGAGTCCTTCTTTGAGTGATTCACTGACCAACACTTCTCTTTCATCATCAAAATGATCTCGGAGGGTTTTCAAATCCAGGGCAGCATCGTGGAAGTTCATGCTAGGATCCTGCAGCCTCTTTTGAATACGGTCAATGCAAATTAGTACTTTGTGTTCCAAAATCCTAGCAAAGTCAGAAAATCGTAACTCAACATGCGGTTATACACCTGCCTTGCGTCACTTCTTGTTTCACTGGTCTCCTTTTCAATGTCTTTAATGTTCTGAAGAAGTTGAAGTATCTCCTCTAGGTACTTGTTGACGGGTTTCACTGCTTCTGTCCTTGCACTCCACCTGGTTTCGGACCCCGACAGCAGCGATGTCATAGCACTGTGACCGACTTCCTTGTAGCTCCATTTGGTCCTTCTCTAGCTGTTTCAAGATGCCTTCAACCAAGCTCTCAGCATCCTTCTGGCTTATCTGGATAAAATCAAGTAAGGACTCTCTAACACTGACTGGTTTCCTCTCAAAATCAAATTCCGCGTACTTCACCACTTCTGACATCTCACGGTGTGCCTGATCAGGAGTCGAGTATATTATGAGACCATAGTACTTGGCTTAATGAATGCTTCTCAGTAAACTCTGGCGAACAGTGGATGCCATCATGTGAATGAATTCGTTCTTGACACCCGGTTAAAGATAAGTGGATCCAGAATGACTTTCCAAAGAAGTGTGGTGTTCTTTCATGACAGGGTAAATATTGACTAGTAGTTTCAGTAAGCCATGAAAATTTTACACATTGAAGTCCTTTGTTTTCAACTAAATTTATTTACATTTATTTCCACTGTCTGAAGCACTCCCGATTATTCTTACCAATTTCATGAACACTAATCCTTCCAGGTGCTTTCCACTGGTTGAATCCACTTTCCTGCTCTACTGAGGATTGATGGTCTGACCGAGAATAGAGAAGACAATAGATACAAAATGTAGACTTTTTAGAAGTGGAATAGACCAGCCATGAGCGAGTCACTTCCTCACCACCACCATTTCCCGATTTCCTCGAGAACCTGGTTATGTTCACTGAGCGGTTATTTGTTGTCAGGCAGAAATTGCTTTTGCAGTATCCTTGTCGAATTTCAGAAGTCCAGTGACAATGTCGTGCTGCTGAATCACTTATGGTATGACAGTTCGAAACTCTTTGACACCATCAAGTTCACTAGGTTCAGTGTCGTCAGGTTCAGTCTCGTCAATAAATTCATCATCATCACCACCACCACTACAGTCTTTCCCTCCGGTCATGTCCACTTTCTCTCCGGCAGCCTCACTTTTAATCTCGTCATACTCGGATTTATTTGACTTGACTTCATCCTCGAGGAGGCTTGTGACTTTCTCCTCGGCTTGTGACACATTTGCACTTGATCCACCTTCGGGATCTAACAGAATTGTTGCAGGTGTAGGCGACTCCCTGGAACGTGTCGAACAACTTTTTCCGGGCTTTTCAAAGAAGGGCATGAATAACTTGCTCGACTTGTTAAATAAATAATAATATAAATGACTTACTACTACATAGAAAGCCACTTTTCGGGGAAATTAGGTCAGTTTTGTCCCAGGATGCAGCTCACACCAGTCGACTAACTCGCAGGTACTCATTTTACTGATGGGGAGCATAGACAACCGGTGTAAAGAAACACGCCCAATGTTTTCATCCTCGCCGGGAATCAAACCCGGACCCTCGCCGTGTTAAGCGAGAGCTTTAACCACGAAAGGAGGCCTGGTGGCCTCGTTTCGTCTCTTCCGTCCTTCAGCTCACTTTCCTTCTTCGTGAAGAAACGTTTTATGGTATTCTTACACAATGCTCTGAAATCAGGAAATGACTCTTTTAATAAAAACACTAATTTTCTCAGATTTCGCACAAAATTCTAGACTACTTCCACAGTTTGCACAGGAGAATGTTCTTACTGCTAGTTGGCACTGAGCTGTGGTACTGTGAGCTATGTGCTCATGTAGCTCCCGGCATTGTATTTTTACTTAATATTTTATATAAATGGTTTAACAATTTAATCATCCTAGTGCTTCTCACTAGGATGGTTAAACTGAATTTTTTTTCACTACCCGAGGATGGCTCAGTGGCGCCCCCCTGCAAGTGGTGCCCAGGGTACGTGCCATACCTTCCATACCTTAGGTACGCCACTCGTGTTGGCATCTTTATGTCAATTTTGTGTTTTAAAAAAGTTGTAGGATTTTTTCCCTCTTGATCACGTTACATATAATTATTTTTTATTTAAATGCCTTCAAAACTGATTAGTTGATGCATTTTTTATACTGGATCCTACTTAATACGTTTATAAAATATAGGCGAACATATATCAGTATACTAATACAGCTGTAGAAAAATTGAAATCGATTCAAACCTTGTGATGACTAGAGAATTTCTCTTATGGTGGCCTTTAAACGTTTCGCGCTGATGTGTTTTGTTAAACACAGGGGTACCTACCTACCATTGGTTTTGTGCTGCATTGGTCCCAATTTGTCACTTATATTAAATATGTTATGATGTTAATATCCGTTCGAAAAGTTAGAAATGTCTCTGATTATCAGCTTCAAATTCTTAGTTCTTATTAATTTAATAAGAAGGAAATTTCCTCATAAGTTTATTCTTCTGTGATGCAAATTTTGAAGTTTAATGAAGTTGTTAAATTAAACTTGGAATCGTTAGATTCAGAGCAACTGCTAGAGAATACTTTTTCTGATAGATTTCAACTTTTCAGTGTTAGTGAGCCGTGAAAATTTTAAGTTCAAAATATTATTTAAAATTGGTTTCCTTGTAATTACTAGAGAAAACTTCTTATAATGGTTAAACGCAAAGTGCAAGTGCATCTTAATGGAATGTATTTGGTATTGAATTTTGGCAGTGTAGGAGTCAATTTGCTAATTTTATTGAATAAATTGTATTATATCAGGTTTTCTTAAAAGGAAACAAAATATTTTTTTTCCTTGTACATGTAAAAAGATTTGTAAGAGGAATATAACTGAGAAATATATACTGAGAATTATTGAAAACTCGTCATTTTCACGAGAAATGTGGAAAATTTACAAAAAAAATATGATTTTCATGTAATAATCTGTAAATGCTCATCCCACTGACTTTAAAACTTCAATAAAAATAAATTATGTATTTACTTTCTGAGCAGCATCAAACGTGGTGTAATTTTGGAGTATTTATCACTGTTAGATAACAAGAGAATGCCTCTTCAGATTCAATTCAAACTTTCAAAGCTAGTATTTCTTTGCTGAATGTTTGAATAAGTTTTTGGCTGTGAGATCCTAATTTACCATTTTAATGAATAAATCTGAATATAAACTTCCATGCAATAACTAATGCATGCCTGTTCTGATTCACATAAAATCTTTAGTGTCAAAAAAAAAAAGCATACCACCATACCTTCCTATGGTGTATAAATATGCCTAGTTGGATGAATCTTATTGCAGCCAGCTGGCCCAGTGGCTAACGTGTCGGTCTGGAGTTTTATGACTCTCTGACCGCGGGTTCTATCCCCACCCGTGGTATGGTTTGTTTGCAATTGTGTCATTACGATTTCGTGAGTCACTTTAGTGTCAATTCTTGATTGGATTAGAAACTTATGCCACCTCTACAGTATTACTGTTGTGTGCATTAAGGTATAGGAGATTTGGGTTATACAATACTGGAATACTTTTCCTAGAGCTCATAGCTACGGAATTACATCTAGTTATCTAAAACACTGTAACGTCGTTTAAAGTTATCTTTCCATATTGCGGGTTTTTCATAACTCATTAACCAAAGTTAACTAAATTTTTTGGCCACTGTACTCAAAGCAAAACTCAATTATGTACTATGGATCTATTTACTGGTACATACTGTATAAACTAGCTATATCTAGCAGGTGTTTCTTTGCAGTTAGTTATTATTCGTTGATAGAGTAAGAGCTGTTGTGTACCTTATATGGTCTAATTGCTGTAAATTACCTCGTAATAACGATGCTTGGAATTCTCTTCACGTTCCAGTCGAATTGGTAGTTTCTAATTATATTATCCCACGAGATTTTTTTGCCTGTGTATTATTGCATTTCTTTCATGTTATGATGCAACAGTTTAGTGCTGGAGTCTGCAACATTCAATACTAGTTTATTAAATCTTGTTTGTCACAAAGGACGAGGATGATGATGTAATGATGTTGTGATGATGATGATGATGACGATGATAATAATGGTGTTAATGTTTTTGATGAAGATGTTAGTGATCTAATGACGATGATGTAGATGCCGATGATGTTGATGGCGATGAAGATATTAACATGATGATGTTGATGACGATGAAGATAATAACGTTGATGACGATGATGTTGCTGATAGAAGGAAGGTGGTGCTGCTGGAAATAACAGTGATCATAATAGTTATGAAAGTTAAGATACTTTTAATAACGCTGGGATGAATGATGATGATGATGATGATAGATTACGTTGAAGATAATAATGATTTTGATAGAGTGACACTCCTGATAGTGGAGATAGCGATGGTGGTGGTGGAGATGGCGATATATTTGTGTCATACCTGTGACAGGTTTCTAGCACGCTTCTACCTTCGCAACTCGTCCTGAATCTATTTTTCCTTACTGATGGCTTGATCAGCCAGACAGTTACTTGTAGTGACCTGCACAGGCTTACGTAGTCATCACTATCGCTGCCTCACCGATCTGACACTTTCATTAAGTGGTATTTCAATTTTGTTTTGGAAACTTCTACGTTGGTTTCAGCGGTATTTCCGATGTCTGTTGGTATTAGTTTTGCAAAGCCTTGAGTAAATGATGTTGAGACTATGTTCTTCAACCGAGCCTATGACATCCCTTGCTTAGAAGCAGATTATTCTACACTTCCATATCTCTCACTCCAATAACCTGTAATTGAGGTGTGCAGATTTGCCACCTGGCCATCGAGTATATTCCATGAATATATTATCAGGTATCATTAAAGAAACCAAATCACAATTCGGTGGCTGGAACAATTCACAGTTATTATTAACTTTACAGACTCCGACGAATTAATCCTAGATTTTATTTTCTATAATACAAGGAATCTATCCTATGCCAGGCAAAAATGGTTATTTTCTGTTCAATTGTTTTGGGGAGAAAAGATATTAGTAACAGAATTTTTTTCGTGATAGGTAGAACGTGTCAGTTAAATTACACGCCAGAACAATGTGTACGTGTCAAGTGCACGACTTTCCTACCCAGTGATGTAAACAATGTGCCCGACTCTTCTGTCCAGTGATGTAAACAATGTGCACGACTCTCCTGCCCAGTGATGTAAACAATGTGTACGACTCTTCTGTCCAGTGATGTAAACAATGTGCCCGACTCTTCTGTCCAGTGATGTAAACAATGTGTACGACTCTTCTGTCCAGTGATGTAAACAACGTGCACGACTCTCCTGTCCAGTGGTGTAAACGATGTGAACGACTTTCCTTCCCAGTGATGTTAACGTGCACGGCTCTCCTGTCCAGTGATATAAACAACGTGTACGACTCTCCTGTCCAGTGATATAAACAACGTGTACGACTCACCAGACAGCGATGTAAACAACGTGTACGACTCACCAGACAGCGATGTAAACAACGTGTACAACTCACCAGACAGTGATGTAAACAACGTGTACGACTCACCAGACAGTGATGTAAACAATGTGCACGACTCACCAGAGAGCGATGTAAACAACGTGTACGACTCGAAGAGTAAACTAACGACATAAGTTTACTTTGTTAAGTAAGAGTTATTTCTGAATCAATCCACCCAAGTACATTCCAAGATCTTTAAGTCATTTCGTATAGTCTAGATATTTTATTTGACTCTATATATGTGTAATATATTCTGCATTGAAAGGTAGTGTGGGCACACAGCAATAAAGGAACACTAGTAATTTGAATTGTGTCACCATTAGATGGACTTTTCTTAATTGTGAAGGATTTCAGAAACAAACCTATAATTTTTTTTAGCCTCAGTTTCATTTGCTTTCTTATGATCTCTAACCAATAGGTTATCTCACTATTAGTACTCTGCATTTAACCTGTTCTCTCTCTTCGTTCAGTCAGATTATCAACCTGTTGAATAAATCCTGTGTTTGGTTTTAACACTTCATTATTTTTATGTTTAAGCAGTTGGGATATGTCATCATAGAACATATTTTTTCATAAAATCAGTAATGTTATCTCGGCTATCTTTCGTAGACTGTTCGTAGACTGCAGCATCACAGAAATATAAATGAGTGTTGAAGATTTGTAGACTATCGGATGAGTCATTCGAAAATTATCTCACGGTAACGAATGTTGAAATTTTCCTTATGTATTAATTAGAGTGACAAATTGGCACTGATACAGTGCCAGCTTAATTATAAAAAATGAGATTACCCTGGTCAACAAAATTTAACTTTATATTCTCATTAAATATTTGAAAAAAAATCTGAATCCTTTTAAAATGGTAATACCATATATGTTCTTCCCTGCGGGTTTAGTTCTCCAAATATGGCGGTTATGTAACATTTTATTACAAAAATATTTAGGAAGTAATAAACTGTTTATAAGGATAAATATAATCATTCATATAATTTATTACTACAATCAATTTTATATATTTGTTAAATTCCAACGGAAAATCATTATAACAAATTAATTTAGAAGAATTAAAAAAATATTGAGTGTACGATTTTCTTTTGAAAACTGGAGAGTCTTGGTACAGCATCCAGCTGTACCAAGACATTTTTCCAGAAAAGTTGGCCATGATTTTCCATAGAGCGTCTTGATGGAAACATTCCTCCTGCTTATCTCGATCAACTCCAAGATTTCTGGATAAGAAATCTAGATGCGAATGTATAGAAGGGTATTTTCAAGAGGACATAAGACTATTATTATTAAATGTGCATCGAGCCGATTCTGGACTCCGTCTCTATTTGCATGTGGTTTAGAGTTTCCCAAAAAGGTATCCACATATCCATCTGAAACTGTAATGTTTGAGATTCTTATACACTGAGGTTTTCTTTAGAGCCACTGTGTTGTGCATTGTGTATGTTACACTTTATTGAACGTTCGTCACACATCCACCTGCATGCCCTCTCTACCAGTGAACTGGCAGTTCAGAGTATATCAGTTCTGGGGCCCAACTGCTATATTTATTGTCCAGTTCAACCCACCAATCAGGAGAGAGACCGATTCCCCAGCTAAGGTTGAGGTCATACCTGTCAGCCAGGCTTGGACGGCAGACTTTCGCTAACTCTGGATGAATCCACTCGTTACTTTGAGTGGCTCTTGGCTGTCTCCTCATTATATTGTTAACTTAATATCTTAACCTTGTAAATATTGTAAATAATTGGTGAAGAAATGCATTGGTGAAAATTTTACTCCTGCTGGGACTGCCTTGCCCTTGTCCTGTTGAACGCTATATAGTTGACTTTGTTTATGGCCAGATACTGCAGGACTTGAATGGCTACCTGTGCTCGTAACAGCCACCATCCTTTAGGACATTCCTGATTTGTGGACCAACAGAAAATTTCCCCTTTATTTCCGCAGCAGTGACTTCGGGACATCATTCAACAAAGTACTGAATTCCCTTTGAATCTGCCTTATTTATCGTTTTAACAAAAATGTTTATTAAACTGAGCTTAATGTGGAGACGTGGTTCAAAACTCTTCTTTGGATAGACTAATAGAGCACTCTGGCTTGTATATGATTCATTATTTCCACATCTAATATTATGATTTACACTAGTACTGCTGGGGATTTCTACATATTTCCGATAGCTAACCAGCTTTTACAAATAGCTAACCAGCTTTTACAAATAGCTAACCAGCTTTTACAAATAGCTAACCAGCTTCACTTGCCTCTAAATGACTAAGAAACTATGATCCGTCATACCTCAAAAAATATATATGGAGAGAGAAAAAATAACACACCAAAACTGTCTCTGTTGAAAATTCTTTGTTGATCAGATTTGTTACACAGATGTAAAAACCTGCTAACCTTCCAATAAACAAAGTGCATCGTTGCTGAAATTTTCATACCGATCAGAAGAAGAATTTTCCAGTTATTCCTCGGAATGCATCAATTTTAAGTTTATTTACTGTGTTAACGAACTGCAATAGATTTATATGCAAAATTTAGACTTACTGAGTTCTATCCTGTCAGGAAGGTATATCAGCTATTGAAGATTGAAGCCATTCTGACTAGGCATACTCAAATTATCTCATGTACATAGAAGACGATTACATAAATTTAGTAATACAATTGGCAAATTGGCACCAATACACTCCAGTAACAATTGAAAGAAAAATATCCATCACCAGATTTCTCTTGTTATCACACAGAAATCAAATCTGAAATGGTTTACATAAAATGAAGCAGAGAGCATCTGTCTACCTTGTTGCACCAACCTTCCGTCAGCTACTCTACACCAGCGTCGGGAATCTGAAGTTCAGCTGCTGAGGCGTTCTCAAGTTATAAGTGTAAATCCTTGAAGTAGCAAAACAGGCAATAACTTAAAGGAACATTTTATTGGATATCATTTGTGGTGGTGATGATTGTGTTGGTGATAGTGATGATTGTGGTGGTGATGGTGATAATGATGAAGATTAAGATGATCATGATGATAATAATAGTGATGACAATCATCATGATCAACATTATGCTGCTGATGATTGTGTTGACAGTAATATAGCTGAAGATAATTAAGACGATCATACAGGCATCGACAAACGAACAAGTGGCCCACCCCCAAAAAAAAAAATTAAATCAAGCAAGAAACAAAGTGGAAAAAATAAACAAATCTAACCACTCAGTAAGCAAGAAGAAAAACAATTTATTTCCACAAGAATAAATGGCGCTAGAACAAAAAGAAAGAGAGAGGAGCCGCGCAGCATACAAGTGATTCGAATTCCCCAAACGCCGAAGGTTATTGTGCATCACAGTGACAAATCCTCGCACCGTAAGAGTGAGAAACGAGAGCAGTTGGCTGGAGAAACTGTCGTATCACGAAGGAGAGAGAGAGAGAGAGAGAGAGAGGGGAGTCTGGTGTCATCTGGGAGGCAGGAAGGGAGGAAGAGAACGAAATGTGGAGGGGAATGAAGCAGGTTATGGAGGAATGAAGTAGATAGTGAAGGAGAGAAGGGAAGAAGTCATGGTAAGGGGCAGGAAGGGAAGAGGCAGGAGAGGAAGATGGCAAGAAGGAAGGCAGAAAAGGAAAGAGGCAAGAAGGAAGGGAAGAAGTCAGAAAAAAATGGAAATATTGTTCATAAGTGAAATTGATAGAAAATAGAAGGAAGGAAGGAAGAAAGGAAATAAAAAAAGAAGGAAGGAACGAAGAGCACAGAATGAGGAAGGAGAAGTGAAAGAAAAGAGAGAAGAACGGAGAACCATGGTAGAAGGAATTAAGAGAGGGCCAGAGTGAGTATGAAAGTAGAGAGCAAAGAGAGGATAAATAGGAGGAGGGAACTTACACGATAGGAGAAAGGAAAAAGGCAAGGAGGAGACAGACAGGAAAGAAAGGTAGGTCAAAAGGAGAGGGAAAGAGAAAAAAGACATGAAATAACATTTAAAAAATATTGGATGAAAGGAGAGAGAGGGAACACATGTAGGAAGAAAACGAGAAAGGAAAGAGAATCTGAGAGGAGAGGAAGGAAAATGGGGACCTACGGATGGAAGGTGACAGAAGAATGGGGAGCAGAGATATAAAGAGGGTAAAAGGTAGTATAAGAAAGAGGTTGGTAAAGATGGATAATGGGAACAGTTCTCCCCTGTATATTCTATCCTCGGAATATTATTTTCAGTCTGCATTAGTAATTAAACATTTTGTGTGTTTTGTGTATTATGGAGAACAAAAGGAACAATACAGTGACTGGATCAATACACAAATAACCAGCACACAATGTGACTTTGGTCCAAGACGGACCGAAACGTCGTCGTAAGCTCTTCCTATGTGCAAGTTATTTGTGTATTGTGTATTATGTGCTATGTTTGTATTTTGCATGCTGAACATCTAACGGGTTGAACAAAGTAGCTCAGTGACACAATGTCTACGAGATTTTATGTCATTGTCAATTCTTGGCTGTAATTATCTCCTAATTGAAAGTATTTATCACATTCGTTGAAATATCCTAAGATTAGAAGGTTCACACATTCTGTACTTAATCCGCTGCTAAGTCTGCCATCTCTGTCATGTTTGTGGTTACTTCGTTTCTATGCAAGTGTTCCTGTCTATGTGCCAACCCTTCTTCAGAGTTGTAAGTTATTTACTAACGTATCAAGAAGTTTCGCCAGTCATACATGAAGTATTGAGTAAAAGCATAACATACGTGTTGCTTCGCCATGAATAATTAAAATATATTCATATGCTTTAAAATTTAACGTATATTTTTACTTAACATATTCTTCAGATTTCTCTACAACCATTATTATTTTATTTAGGCAAGGTTTAGTTGGGTAGTTAAATTGTCGTTAATTCACGATCAAACCACGGTACGGGTGGTTCGATCCCCACCCGTACCGTGGTTTGTTTACTATCGCGCCATTACGATTTCGGGAGGTAATTCACGATAGTTACTTTAGGGAGTAAATATTGTCAGTGGAACAGCAGACTGTACGTCAGAAGTTCATACTATTGGAAAAGCTGCAGATATGTTTAATTTTGACTTATCACTTCGTGTATGTATGCTAAAATTCCTACACATGTAAATAACGAACCCGCGTATCTGAGGATGGTCTGCTGAATCACTGCCACTGTACGTCATTAAAATGGTTCGCCTAAAAGTAATCTATAAACTCGCTGTAGGTGGGTCGTCCATCTCTTCAAACTTCATTCTCAGAGGAAATTTCGCTTCAGTAAGAGTTTCCATTAATGTTGCATTCACTTTTACTGCAATATGTTTAGCATCACTGGTCTTGTTTCTTATTACACTTTAGACGATCATAATATTACTCTAATTCCTGTTCATTTCTCACCATGTTAGACATTTGCTGTTTTTCTCTAAGATTTTATTCTACATTCGTTCTTTTATGAAATTTACCGAAGTTGGATTCTATTATGAATGTGGATAAATTAGACACATATGCAACACTTGGGTATCTTTATTGAGGAAACGTTTCGCCACACAGTGGCTTCATCAGTCCTATACAAAGGTGAATGGTGAAGAACAGAAGGAGTTTAAAGTAATTTACTTAGAGACCATGTATTTACTTAGTCTCTTCACCTGCTTCCTCTGTGACTGTTTTTTTTTTCTTCTATATATAGAATATTCACTTGTGCTTTTCTATTTTTACCTTTTTTCTTTATACACGTGAAAGTAAATGAGCAGAACTTTGCTCATGGTATCCCGTCTTCATTGATATGTTCGTCATAGTTATTACAGTAAAAACTGTATTAAACAGTTGGAACGTTTCGTCCATTGCAAGGTCTCGAACCAGGGACAAGATTTTCAAGCTTGAAGCTCTACCGACCCTGATAATGACAACTGCGTCAACGTAGTCAGATGATCTGCGTCCAGTAAAGACGTTTTTATTTGCTTCACTGTGCGAGTACTGTAGAAATATTGAGGATATCTACTTCTCTGAGTTAAGGTAGAACTTGAGGATTCTTCACTGGAGATACAGTGAAGAAAAGAGATTCATCCCGGTGTAAGGAAAGAGGATGAAAGGAAGATAAAAGCTGCATGGCATGAAAAATGTGGGGGATATTTGGTTTAAAGCTGAGGATGAAGAACGTTGAAGGAGAAGCAACTGAAACTACCATATCTATCATTGTAATGTGCGACGAATCTGGTACAGTTATCGTGAACACAGGCCATTTCATCAACGATGGTAAGAATTTTCTTGTTGTTGGTGATTCATACAAAAAAAAAAAAAGAGCCTTTTGTAACAAGAACAGAAAGAAGAAAAAGAGGGTGCGTTTTCTTTTGCTAGAACTTAGAATATAGTCTGAATATTTTCTTATCCTACCACCCCTATATTCTATATGGACTTTATTTAAAGTAAAAATACATTAACAAAAATGCAATAGGAAGTAGAACAACATAAATGACATCTCAGAGCCTACATTTCAAATACTTCATCCAGCTCCCCAGCGATGGGCCGTGTGCCCAGAATGCTGCAGGCATTTCCTCTCTGGATCGCAACACTGAGTCTCTGAAAGAGGAAGCTTGTCGCTCTGTAATCCTTGGTTTCTGTGATGAGATTTTCACCCAGCTCTTTGTGGAACTTTAGAGCACACTTGCCCCATGCTCCAAGGGTCTCCGACCATATCGGGATGAAGTTATAACAAGGGGGCAGGCCTTCATATTTGTGGGTTTATATGGGTCTCTCTGTAACTGGCGGCTCCACTACCTTCAACTTCTGGGGTATGGCAAGGTGTCCGCAGCGCAGCTATAGTCCCAGGCAATCTGCTTACCATCCTTCTAGGGCAGCATAGTGACTCCTTCTGGACGCTTTTGACATCCGTCAGACCTCAGTACTTGGGAGTCCCGTTCAGCTGGGCAACGGGCTGTGGCGAGACTTCTCTTTATGATGTCGTTGACCTCCTCATGTCTAGCATACTTCCTTTCTGATGTATGACACACGAGACCATGAAGTCCGAATTGATCAGCCGATGCCCTGCCGCAAATATACCTATGTTCGGTGAGTATGGAGGCGGCTAGGCGAAGAGCAACACTAATCCAAATGGCTTGTGGGTCGAGTTGAGTGCCCAGAGAGGAATTGGGAACAGCTAAAAGGAAATATCATGAATGTTGTGCCTTCACCGCAAGGAGACGAGCTTTGTCTTTTTCCGAAGCGTTGTTGAGCATTGTGTTGGATTTTTTTTCATGATCGTTTTATCCCAGTCGCACTGGAAGAGTTGCTTGATCCCATTGTTTATCCTCCAGTGACAGATTCAGTGCCTTCTTAAAGATAGATCTCAGGAGTGAGTCATATTCGCTGAGTATTGGGCTGTCGAAAGAGGGTGCATACCTCAAGAAGTAAGTCTTGGCAGAGTGAGACAACTTGTGAGGAGATACAGGGCATCATGGGCCTCAAGTTCACTTATTCTCTCCTCCATTCTCTTTAGGTTATTCAGTTTATCGTTGAGGACTTTGTCGGTTCTCTGATGACCCAGCAGTGCTCCCAAGATAATGCTTTTGGACGGGGTGGAATTAGAGGCTTCAGGAAGGATTGTTCGCACAGCTGTGATTATGTCCTGGTTGGTTGTGATGATTTCACACCAGGAGGGAATGAGGATGAGTCCTAAGGCTTCTCGCTGTGTCTTCACCAGTTGAAGGGACTCATCTGTACCTGCCAGAGTGCCATCATCCAGGTACCAGATATTGAGCTCGATGCCAAGCAGAAGAGAAATGGAGCGAGTGGGTCACCCTGCTGAACACCCTCTGATGAGGAATTTCATGTTTGCCAAACAATAGAATTGAGGGTTTGCTGTAGCCAGCTGAAATGAATGGAAAAAGACTGGGGAACTGATCCCGAACAGCTGGCAAGACCACTTCTCTTTTCACCATATTAAAGGCATTTCTAAAGTCTAGTTTGACTATAGCCTTGTCTTCTGGTAGGTCCCTGATGTAGGCCCTTGCTGCATGAATTGCCGCTTCACTGCCTTGAGAGACACCAATGCCCAGATGGTGTGGCTGGAGTAAACGGCGGCTTCTACGCGAATGTTTCTTACTGCTGCTTTGGCAACAAGACGGCGAAGAGTGTTACTGACAGCAATGGGTCTGGGTCTGATTTCCCCATCCTTCATCTTCAAAGCCCATAATGAGGCTCCGAAAAAGAAAGGTTTAATTTCTTCTGGAATCCGCCCAGCCAGACAGTTGTTGACGAAGGTTGTTAACTTAGGAGATTGATGCAGTCGTGACGAGTATTGGATTTACCATCTCTCTGATGTGTTGAGGTCGTATTCCAGTGTAACCTCCTGCAGATCCTGTTGGAAATGACACTATCGCTTTATAGACTACTGATTCTGGCAAAATTAACTGTCCAGTGATGGGATCTTCTCCAGGGTCGTTGTTAATGACTCTAGTGTCCTTGGTTGGGTGCTTGTCTCTTAGTGCTTGATCTGTGGCCTCATCTTTGGGAGCAACAGTTTCGTTACTTGTGATTATTCTGATTGCTCCCACTGTGTTGCCTTCTTCGATTATTTGCTAACCTGTGCGCAAATTTTCTCGTAGTCAGTGTACTTTTTCTTGGGTCTGATTCTGTGATTCCTGCGATGATGGGGCAGGACACAATTATCTGTTCTTGGGTAGTTGCGCACTGCCTTGATGACTGATGTGGTTAGCAATTTGCCTCGTCTTACAGGAACTGCAAGAGAGACATTGACGAACAGGAATAGGTTGAGCCAAGACCTTTATGGTGCCTCCGGCTAAGTTAGTGGAACCTCCATTCACCTGCTTAAGAAAGTCTGTGAATTTCCCTGCCACATATGGACGAGCCGCTTTAGGAATGTGAGATAGGGTACTGCTAGCATTGGATTTGAATGTCATCAGATCTTCGCAACTGAGGAGGTTGCCATTGAAATTTTTATCTGCCTGTGGAGGCTGTGACCTGCTCTCTGCAGGGACCATATGTGATCCAGCACACCCATTGCGTGCACGGACACGGCCATTCCTGTTGAGTGCCCGATACCCTCCACACACCTGACATGTGTCTCTTCTTTCATTGTTAGGTATGAATGGAAGGAGCACTTTCCTACATTATGTAACGTTTGGCTACTGAAAGGAAATGCAAAAGAATGGTTGTCTATGTGAGTCGACTTTAATTGGTGGCTAAACATGAGCAGAAGGGATATATTTGTTGATAACTTGGATGCATTCATTCGCAGGAATAATATAAATACTAGGGTTGGGGTGCATTTATTTAGGACAGGGATAATAGTGTTACCTTCAGTGATGAGTTAGTTACCATTATGGGTGAGTGTGTGGGGACAAAAAATCTTTTACTATCAATTTTGTTATTACCAGTAATCAAGAAAGTAAATTAAAATATTTAGAAAATTTCAAGCAAGACGATTAAAACTTAGTTTTAGAAACGTTATGTAATGATAATAGTAACCTAAATATTGGAATGGAAAAGGAAAACATTGAAAGGGTACTTAGGAGAAACATTCCTAGCATGTATTATGTAAATATTGTTGATGCTAGAATCAAGAAAAAGATGTAAAATTAAATGTACAGGACACATCTATTTTGTTGCAATAACTGAAACATCATTTAATTTATATAGTCACATGATGTCGAATGCGACATAAAATGGGTTATATTATTCCCCCATTGATAGATGCAACAAGGCGGGGAAGGGAGGCGCTATATGCGGCATAAAACTTGAATTACTGCTTAGAAATAAAAGTAAAGGTTGAAGGAACAATTGCAGATTCTCTTTAGGTATGCTAAGACGAATATGAAATCTTATTTCAAGATTGTCATGCCAACCCACTAACTTAGCAGCCAAAGTTGCTACTCTAGGCTTCAAGGCAATAAAGTAACCTTGGCAGGTTTAATATCAGGCAGCGTGACTGGAACTATGACTGGAAATCTGGAGCTCAACGATTTCGTGGAACCTGTCCAGCCTTTCTTTTTAAAACAGTTTGTGATCGATGTAATAATTACTTGAACTTCTTACAAACAAGAATACCTTTGTAAATAATCTATATGTCATGGAAGAGCTTTACAAAAGTGACCATAAATCTACAACTGTTAATATTAAAGTGCGATAAAAAGGATAATTCAATGTATGGAAGGTTACAAGAGACTTAGGACACACTTGCATGGAGTACAGTTGAATTTCTTTACCAATGGGAATAACATATAAATGCTGATCATATATATATACCACATGTATATATATGACATGTGTTTTCTGGTTCTCACCTGTTTGCATTCACTTCATTACTTTCACATCATCTGCCAACATGAATATCTCTGATTCTATTCCACTGTGTTGTCATTCAAGTATATTAGAAGTATAACCGGCTCTAGTACTGACTTTTGGGGAACTCGGTTCGTCGTTCGAGCCCTCTCCGACACATCTTTTTGGACAATAACTCGTTGTTTCTTTTCCGTTAAGTATCTCTTGTTATTCCTGTCAGCTCCTCCTGCTTTTGCCCCAATATCCTGTGCCGTATTGTGTGGAAATCCTTTTTACAGTTCAAAAATATACATTTTACTCATTCCTTCCTTATATCCCCCTTCTGTTTTCTTGTTGTAGAACTAATGTGTTTGAGAGACAGGATTTACCATCTTTAAAGTCGTGCTGGTTGTCGTTCAAGAACCCACTTGATTCTAGGAGCTCCACCACTTTTCTCCATAGCATTGCGTATTATGCATGACATTGATCTGTAGTTTAACGCTGCGTGCATATGTGTGTGCGTGCTTGTGTGTGTGTGCGTGTGTACTCACCTATTTGTGGTTGCACGGGTTGAGTCATAGCTAGTCATAGCGTGTGTGTGTGTGTGTGTCTTTGTGCTTGTGTCTGTGTTTTCTTTCAAATTAAGTTGTAAATACGTGAAATTATTTGCTGTACTAAAGCCACGTAAATGTTACAGCATGATGCACTATTAGCATAAATAGAACTTTCCAAACAGGTTAACAGCAGCGTCGGTATCTAGTGTCCGAGTCAAGTAAGTTGACAAACTACAGTTTAATCCATCTAGTAGGTAAATCAGATTTCTGGTATGCGTTTCCTTGGGATTGCATGAGAGCATTCTCTGACGCCTTCCCCTGGAGACCACTCAACTAACCAGAGGTGATGAATACATCTTTTTCAGGTGGGAAGTTCAGTCTTACTGGTAAACTATTTACTAAGCTCCTGGAGGAAGTTCTGGCTGTTCCCAAGGATTTTATCCTGAACAGTTAACTTCCTGCTAATGTCTTTGTCACTTTTTATATATTTTTGACTTCTTAATATTGCTGGTAATGTTCGCTTCCCACATTATATCTACCCTGGTAGTTCTTTGCAGTTGTCTAATCATGTATGGATGGAAGATCTCACTTGTATATTGGCTGACGCCGATCACTCTACTGAGCAACAAAAGGTACATGAGTGAAGTATCATCAAGGATAGTGATATAAATAACCCCCAGGAGATATCACGGCATTGTTAGTGTATACATCACCACGCATGTCAACAGGTTACATTATTTCTGAGCTATAGTTTTCCCTTTGAAGGAGAGCAGGATATGGGTTTCTTAACATAAATAATGTATTTTGTTTGCATCTCTGCTTTGCTTTCCAAATTACAATCTGTAGACGTCCTTATCTGGATTGACTAATTCTATTTGCTCAGCATATTTGGTCTGGGTTTTCGGTGCTCACGATATGAAAAGTTGCAGTTTCTCTTGATAGTTTCGTGGGTTGGGGTAAGGGTGTTAACTACAACCATTGATTTGCGATAATTGTTGAAATGGTTCTGTCCTAGGGTACTTATTGCACCGACTGTGCAATAAGTACTACTGGTGCATCCAACACATTGAGCTTCTCAAGGTCCGTAATACTTCGGAGTCGTCGAGGAAAGGATTGCCAAATGATGGATGGCAAGCATCCATCCATTTACTGAGACTCCATAGCCCCTCCCGAACCCTTGACGATGTTATTGGTTTTCTGATGGGTCTGGTCTACTAGCGTCGTTGGAAACTGGATGGTTGTCATTCTCCAAGAAATCCATCCTGATAGATAACGGTAGATTTTCTATGTCAGGAATGTGCAGAAGGATCCATCTGGTATATTTCTGGTGAGCTCTAATGAAAATGAATACCAGAATTTTCCTGTTGAGGCTGGTATTTCAGTATTAGTAGGTATAATAATTGGGGATTACGTTTTGTGTCTAAGCGTTTCTGGCCTTTCCTGTATCGGGTTGCCGAGTTGACTTGAGTCCACTATCTTGAAATTTAGCAACGCCCTTGGCACTCAATTGGTGGGCATGTTTCTTCCACGTGAAGAAGTACGGAGGAACGAATCTATAGTGCACATGAATATTATACAATACCGACAAGATAAAAATTAGACACATGTTTAACATTTGGGTATCTGCAGAGCACTACGGTGCTCTTCACCAACTCCAAGGCTGGCTAAGGGACTGATTACCTCATCGTTTTATATGTAGGTCTACTGTCTTCCGATTATGTTCTTGGATTTGTATTGATAAAGCCACTGGTTGGCTTTGCGAAACGTCTTCAATAAATATAATCAGATACTGCACACCTGTCTATTTTTTACTAATCTATTGTGCCAAATTGTGCAATCGCCACCTATGATTGCCCAAGTAATTTCCATATTACTGGTTCTTGTACTGGTTCTCACTCACGTTGGGTCTCGTGCTAATTCCACCAAACGCATTTTGGCAAGGTATTGAACGAGGCGTCTAGTGCCCTCTGGAATTTGGCTTGATTTGAGGAATAGAGTGATTGAACACAGTATTATCATACAATTCTTGATACTGATAGCTATTGCGTCCATCTCATGAAACAGGAACAACAGTTGAGTGTACCTCATCTGATACATCGTAATGTGATCTATTGAAAACTGACAGACTTACTGTGTCTCCCTTTTCCAAAGACTCTTTTTCATTAGAATTCATGTTCCAATCAACGCTTCTCTTTCTAAGTTCTCTAATGTAGGTGCCAACGTCTCATAAGGTTCATGAACATCTAAGTGCATCAGTTGGGCAACGACGTTTCCCAACAGCAGTTGTTGATTTAATTTTCAATCATTAGGATTCGGGTATAGCTTAAACTGAGACCCACGTCAAAAAAGCTGCCTGAACAATTTACTGGATCCGGCTTGTTAATGGGCGTTGAAACCAACGTACATTGGCAGCGATCTTCTGAGTGCCAACTCAGTGGATCTCAACAATCCACTTAATGTCAATTTTGGTTATGGTCAACGATCTCTTTTGGCAGATGAACAAGATAGTTTGAAAGTAAGTAAAGTGTTTCTGGAACTCCTCGAAATCCTGTTACTTGAGTCCGTGAAATACTGAATCTGAACCTTGATTTGTTTTATGTTAGCTGCGTACAGCACCATAGATACAAATAACTTCACGTTACTAGTCAGGGACTTTTCTTGGAAACTGGGAGGAAATGAGCAAAAGAAATCTGTATATAATATCTGTATAGCCTTATCCAGAATCAGATTATTTCCGTAATTATCACGCTAAACTCCATGCTTTAGAATTTCCTGCATTTCCTGATCAGAAACACAAGTTAAATTTTTACCATCATTTTGCTATTACCATCACTTTGCCTGTTTCTTCAACCGAATCATCTGGGTATCTATGCCAACTTTCAGCCTATTTTTATATAAATGACGCAATCTTTAGCAATGTTTTCCACGTAGGTGATGAGTTCAACAAAGGTGATTGCTGCTTCTCTTCTGTGGCGCTGTAAATGAGCATTGGACGGTAGTTATGTCAGTCCTGTCAAGCAAAGAAAGGTGACATTTTGCGTGCAACAATATTCTCGCCTGCAGTCCTCGCCAACGGTGCGATGCTGTTATCTACATGAAGAATTCTAAACTCATGAAGGTGCCCAATTTCATCTTTTTCTGAATATACAGTTATTCTTCTTCTGAAGCTGTCGATGTCGACCTTTCTCAGTTCCTTTTGCTGGTCAGTCGTCTTCCTCTCAACTTCTTTTCATTTGTGTTCTTCCTACTTGTTCTGTTTGAATTTTCTGTGAGAGGGAATAAGGGAAATATAGAGAAAATAAATTTAATTGAAACGTGACATCTCTTGTGAAAATATAGTTTATATATCACTCTATACTGAAGTATTGTGGAACATGCAGAAATATATGAGAAAATTAAGCACTAAGTTCCAAACAAACGTGAATTTCACAAACAGTGAAACAGTCTGTGTTTGTCTCTGGATTAGACAGTCTGATGTGTAACTGTGACACTGCAATGGAAATGTTTAACATTATGCATCCATGATTTCTCATACCAACATTGTTTTATTGCTTGTTGGCTTCTTTTTATTTTTTGAATTGTTAAAGTTTACTTATAGACAGAAGTTTAATAATAAACCTAATAGAATCTAACCTAACCTAATTAACATGTGTAAATAGGATTTGCTTAAAATCGTACTATAGAAATAAACGTTTTATGGGAGGTTGGGATGTGTTTAAAAGTGTGAACAGAGACGATATCACTAGGAATGGTTATAACTATGACCATAATTTTTAAAGAGGTGGACCGGTAAACCAGCGGAAGGCCTCGGTCAGATGACCAAAAGCTCCAACGGTGGGTCATCAACTAAGACCAGCGTGAGGAAACACTTGCCCTGTTTCCTGACAAACCTTACCTAACCTAACAGAGACGCACTTTAGTTATAATTTTATGAGACCCAGACACGGTCATACTTATTTTTGAATAATAACTCAAATAAAACAACTAATGTAATGAAAATATATATTATGTACGTCACTACTAATAAAATCAACGTTCCAAAATTATTTGACGATTCACTCCAGTATATATCATGTACTATTGCATTACCCGCTTCTTCAATCAAGATGAAAATTATATATTGTGCAGAAAAGACAATGAATAGACGTATGTCTTTGAGACTGAGGGAGTTCAGGAAACTTCGCCATAAAACTATGTCAAATTCAGTTTAATACTCGGAGAATTTATAGGCTGCGTAACTTCTCATGCCTCTAATTGCAAACATTTTTTATAATTATTATTATTTTCAAATTACCTTTGATCTGCAGCAATTATGGTCGTCTAGGAGTGATGAGCCATGGTTGCTCTCAACATGGAAGTGTGTGTGTGTGAGAGAGAGAGAGAGAGAGAGAGAGAGAGAGAGAGAGAGAGAGAGAGAGAGAGAGAGAGAGAGAGAGAGAGAGAGAGAGTTTTTAATGCTATGTTAATAGACAATTTCGATCGTGAACTTATCTGACATTGATATATAACTTAAGTTATCAAGTGAGTTGCAGACTTGGTACTCCCAGTTGATTAAGTGGATAACAAAACCTTCTGCTGGTCGAACTGTGACGGTCCAGTACCATACAAGAAAAGAAAAATATTACCAACACTCAAAGATATCAGGCCAATCACTATGCATTTCCATTTTTCTTCGTGTCTATCCACATCCTTCCTCGCTCCTCTAACTTACCATCATCTTCTCCCTCCCCATCCTTGCCACCCATACAGCAAAAAAAAAAACACTTTGTACTCTTCTAATAATTTGTTCATTTATGACAAAGTGAAGTATCTCTTTGAACATATGCGAGCGAATAATAAATATAAACGTAGGTACACCGGTCACAGGAATCTGTCAGAATGTAAATAAAACTTGTAGTAGACTATGTGATAACCCTTTCACAGATTGTACTGAAACCTTTTTAAGGTTCACTGATTCTTTTCCTGTTTACTAAGTATACTTATATTTGTTGAGCCATATCAAATTGTGAGATTCGATACAGTATGTCTACAATGAAACCAGGAAATAAGTGATATTGAATCATTTACCAAACCGCGACAGGCCAGGGTTCGACCCCACGACACATTGTCCCGCCTCAAGAGACCACACAATGTACATGTTACCTTATCCACTCCGCCATCGATCCTACAAACATGAGCCTAGCGAACTAGGCTTGTTTCATATTGTGAGGACACTCGTGGAATTGGGATTGGAAGAATAAACTAAAACAGAGAGGAATGTGACACAGTTGCTTTTTTCTGTTGACAGTATGCTTCTGGGAGATGAAGAGAGGTTTAAAAGGTTTGTGGAAGAATTTGGAGGGAATGTAAAAGAAGAAAATCAAAAGTGAATATTGGAAAGAGTAGGGTGATGAGGGTAACAAAAAAAATAGGTAATGAAAGACTGGATATCAGATTGGAAGGTGGGAGTATAGATTAAATAAATGTGTTCAGATATTTGGGATTGGACTTGTCAGCAGATGTATTTATGCAAGACAAAGTGAACCAGAGAACTGACAAGGTAAAAAAGGTCAGTGATGCACAGAGGAATCATCATACATTCTATAGGTGGTATATATATATATATATATATATATATATATATATATATATATATATATATATATATATATATATATATATATAATATATATATATAATATATATATATATATATATATATATATATATATATATATATATATATATATATAATATATATATATATATATATAAATATATATATATATATATATATATATATAAATATATATATATATATATATATATAAAATATATATATATATATATATATATATATATATATATATATATATATATATATATATATATATATATATATATATATATATATATATATATATATAGTCGTGCCGATTAGGTAAAATTGGTCAATTAGCAAGAACTCATCTAAAATTAAGTCCTTTCTAAAATTTTCTCTTATACGTTTAAAGATTTTTTTTTTCATTTATGTTAATGTAAGAATTTATAATTTTGTACCAAGAGAAACTTTGAAAACCTACCTAACCTTATTACAACAAGCGCAATTAAATTTAGCCTAAACCAACTAAATATATTTTAGATACGTTAACATTAATTTAATAATAAGCAAACACAATTAAATAAAAAAATTCGTTATGTTCAGAATGATTTTGGCGAAATTATTGCATACACAAATTTTCACTTGTCTTATATGGCAAGGTCAGCGTTGCTATTTAAGCCAAAATCGCAAGTTTTATCTAATCGGCACGACATATATATATATATATATATATATATATATATATATATATATATATATATATATATATATATATATATATATATATATATATATAATATGTCGTGTTGATTCGCCGGGACTCTCCCGGCCCGGGCCTTGTCCAAGTGGTGGCCCGGCCTTGGCTCCCTTTCTCGGGAGTATCTCAGACTAATGTCTGCCATGGGAGGAGGTACTTTGGACCTCCCCATCTGTGGGACCAACGGTCCCAAGGCCCAGCCACATTCCCCGCCCTCACGGGGCTCGTAGGGAGAAGCTAAGCCCATCTTTGGTCTGCCATCTTCCCTGCCCCAGGGAAGCTAATGGGAATAGCAGTCTTGTGAAAGCAAGCTCTGGCTCAGGCACATACCCTGCCCTAGAAGGGCTAGGCATGGTGTCGATGATCTAGGTAAAACTTGCGATTTTGGCTTAAATAGCAACGCTCACCTTGCCATATAAAACAAGCGAAAATTTGTGTATGCAATACTTTCGCAAAAATCATTCTGAATCTAACAAAAAAATATATATTTCATTGTTTTTGTTTATTATTAATTTATTGTAAACGTATCTAAAATATATTTAGTTGGATTAAGCTAAATTAAATTGCGCTTGATATAATAAGGTTAGGTAAGTTTTCAAAGTTTCTCTTGGTACAAAATTTAAAATTTTTACATTAACATAAATGAAAAAAAAATATATCTTAAAACGCATAAGAATTTTTTTTAGAAAGAACTTAATTTTAAATAAGTTTTTGCTAATTGACCAGTTTTACCTATTAGGCACGACATTATATTTTATATATATATATATATATATATATATATATATATATATATATATATATATATATATATATATATATATATATAAATATATATACGTATATATAAATTTTTAATGAGTGAATGTGATATAAATAATGTATGTACGTTTTGAAGTACTGTTTTTACACGTTAATAATTTTAAATAACTGCCAGTGACCGTAAAGATTACAGTTCTGTTCAATATTAGTGACAAGGCAAAATGGAATTTTAGTCTACCTGCACTTTGAGAATTAGTAAGAAGTTATTTTTTAAATAAATTTGACCTGTGTGGATGCCAATTTGCCAATTATATTTGAAAATTTATCAAATTTGAATTTTTAAACAAACTGAGACAAAATATTTTTTGTTAGATTGTAGAGAACTTCAAACAGAATGTCAAAAAGAAAAGAATATTGCAAGAAAATAAAAACTCAAGGATTTATGGTGTTTCTAACTTATACATTTTCGTCGCTTTCTTAATTTTTTTTATTAGTTGAAAATACCTTATTCGATCTGTTTTAAATTTTCTAAGCTTCTGTAAAGTATCTTGGGCAAGATTCATGGGAGCATTTCTCATGCGTGGTTGTTCTACGCATAATGGTACATAAGTTGTTCTCATGTATCCTAATTTCTAGGAGGTTCGTCAGTCAATTAGTTACCATTTCATCACGTGCAATTGGTGTGTACTCGCCTATTTGTGGTTGCAGGGGTCGATTCTTAGCTCCTGGCCCCGCCTCTTCGCTGGTCGCTGCTCTCCACTCTCTCCTTGCTCCAAGAGTTTTATCGAACCTATTGTTAAAACTATGTATGGATCCTGCCTCCACTACATCGCTTCCCAAGCTATTCCACTTCCCGACTACTCTGTGACTGAAGAAATACTTCCTAACATCCCTGTGATTCATCTGAGTCTTCAACTTCCAACTGTGTCCCCTTGTTGCTGTGTCCCATCTTTGAAACATTCTGTCTCTATCAACCTTGTCAATTCCTCTCAGTATCTTATATGTCGTTATCATGTCCCCCCTATCTCTCCTGTCCTCCAGTGTCGTCAGGTCGATTTCCCTTAACCTCTCCTCGTAGGACATACCCCTTAGCTCCGGGACTAGTCTTGTTGCAAACCTTTGCACTTTCTCTAGTTTCTTTACGTGCTTGGATAAATGTGGGTTCCAAACTGGTGCTGCATACTCCAGTATGGGCCTAACGTACACAGTGTACAGGGTCCTGAACGATTCTTTATTAAGATGTCGGAATGCTGTTCTTAGGTTTGCTAGGCGCCCGTATGCTGCAGCAGTTATTTGGTTGATGTGTGCCTCAGGAGATGTGCCTGGTGTTATGCTCACCCCAAGATCTTTTCCTTGATTGAAGTTTGTAGTCTCTGGCCCCTAGACTGTACTCCGTCTGCGGTCTTCTTGCCCTTCCCCAATCTTCATGACTTTGCACTTGGTTGGGTTGAACTCCAGGAGCCAATTGCTGGACCAGGCTTGCAGCCTATCCAGATCCCTTTGTAGTTCTGCCTGGTCCTCTTCAGATTGAATTCTTCTCATCAACTTCACATCATCTGCAAACAGGGACACTTCGAGTCTATTCCTTCCGTCATGTCGTTCACAAACACCAGAAACAGCACCGGTCCTAGGACTGACCCCTGTGGCACCCACTCGTCACCGGCGCCCACTCTGACACCTGGCCACGACCATGACTCGCTGCTGTCTTCCTGACAGGTATTGCCTGATCCATTGTAGTGCCTTCCTTGTTATCCCTGCCTGGTCCTCCAGCTTCTGCACTAATCTCTTGTGTGGGACTGTGTCAAACGCCTTCTTACAGTCCAAGAATATGCAATCTACCCACCCCTCTCTCTCTTGTCTTACTGCTGTCACCCTGTCATAGAACTCCAGTAGGTTTGTGACACAGGATTTCCCGTCCCTGAAACCGTGTTGGCCTTCGTTGATAAGCTCATTCCTTTCTAGGTGCTCCACCACTCTTCTCCTGATAATCTTCTCCATGACCTTGCATACTATACATGTCAGTGACACTGGTCTGTAGTTTAGTGCTACGTTTCTGTCTCCTTTTTTAAAAATTGGAACTACATTTGCTGTCTTCCATACCTCTGGTAGTTGTGTGTGTGTGTGAGTGTGTGTGTGTGTGTGTGTGTGTGTGTGTGTGTGTGTGTGTGTGTGTGTGTGTGTGTGTGTGTGTGTGTGTATGTGTGTATGTGTGATGTATTGGGTTGATGACATTTTGCCACTTTTATTTTCGAAAGGGTATATAATTATTTTGCCTTATTGCTTTATCTTGCCATGATGCTGGTGAGAAGCTCTTAATCCAAGGAATTAAACTTATTGTCTCGTTGCTATTATGGAATCTAAATGACCCCTATCTCACAGACACTATATTACCCCCACTGGTTTAGCCATTTCCTCTGAATAAAACAAAACAATTGCAAACGGCATCAACCCTCACTGGCTGAAGCATCGTATGACATAGATGTACACACAAAATTTGTTGGAGTCTGTGCGATAAGTGGAAAATACTGTATTTTTCTCAAAGTAAACAATGTCTTGGTGTTAAGCTGAGGGTACTAACATGCGCTAGTTATATTAATTAAATTGGTGTCTTTAAAATAATTGTAGAATGCATCTTCTCACCAGAAATAAGTCACAGTGTTTGACTGTATCTGGATATTCTAGGTTAAATCAGATTAATGATCTTTTAGGTGCCTTTAACACCTGTGTACCCTGAATACCATTGTATAAAATTTATATTGCTTATACACCAAGCTCACATAAAGTTTAGTTACTTATTTACTTACGTTCATATATGATGGTCAGTTTAATTTGGAAAATGTTTGGATTGATTTTAACGTGTGTAGGTCCCAATTTGCCTTTAAGAAAACTGGAAAAAAAAAAAATTATTTTCTCATGCAAAAATTTCTGAGTGCCGCATCTGATTATCTTCAGCCCTTCTACCCTGATTCCTTAACAGTGCAACTTCTGAGCGGCTTCAGTCTTAATGTGCTTGTGTATTGTAGAATATTGGTATTTTTTGTCTTTGTAATGCTTTCATTACATTAGAATTGTGTAATATAAAATTTATCATCTTTATTGATGAAATTTGGAAATTAGTTTCCTCGTGACGACTCGTGAATGTCTCTTTTGATCCACTTTAGATCTTCATAGCTAATATTTAACTGCATTATCAGCTTATTCCTCACTCGGCACCCTTCTAACCGAGTGCACTGAGGCACTCGGGACCAGGGTTATGGAATATGAGGATGCCTTTAGTGGATCGCGTAACGACCGAAATTCATGGTGTTACCGTCGCATGCAGTAACCTTCCAGTGGGTATTGTACGCAGCTGAAAGCCGCCACTCACACATGTCAGACAGTGAAACTAACCACTTATGTTAAACTCCCCGCCTTTGAAACTTCTCATGAAACCTATTTGGACTTCGTAACTGGCTCGGGTTTGACTTGGTATGTATGGCTAAGAGATGCTTAGCACGCAAGATGTGTGCTGTGGTGAGCGAATGTATCTCATTTTTTCACATTAACTGTTACACGTTACATTATTAACAGAGGCAGGAAATCATCGCCAGTTCATTCTGGGAACCTGAATCATGAGGAACCTGGTTCATCATTTGTGTTGAAGATCTGTTAAAGAAACAGAGTTGCAAATGTGTAAAACCCTCTGCAACTTTCTCCTCTGGCTACAACATGTTGGGCCTGGGTGTGATGTGGACAAACATTAGTAGATATTTAAGCAAAAAAGCCGCATATAATTTTTTTAATGTATATTTAAATATATCTTGTATATATGTATGTTTTATTATTTTTATTATCTTGAAATTTTGGTTCTTGTCTAGTGTCTTAAAATATTTATTATTTTTCTTGTCAGTTTGAATGACAACATTAATATTTTATGATATTCTGGTTCCTAATATATTAAAATGTTTTGTGTGGAGGGATGGGGAATGGAAGTCTCGCATGTTACAGCTTTCATACCTTTATTAGGCTTTGTTACACACTGCTTTGAAAAGTAGTCCTGACCTACTTCCAGGAAGTCACTGGACTCGAAATTGCCGGTCAAAGATGTCCAATCAGTTTGCCTAAAGTTAAAAATCCCCTCCTATTATTACGTTATCATGTCTAGAGATGTCGTCATAATGAAGGTTTACTGTCGGAATATTATACCTACAATATACTCTTCTTGTCCTAAATTCTCAGATTCTTTGTCAAATTCAACTATGTTTGTATGTGTTTTTATGCAACAATTCTGTTCTTCTTGGATAATTAGTGCTACCCCATTAACCTATGAACATGGAATCACTCAAGCCCTTGAATGTGGCACCCGACAATCACGTTCCTACTCTTCAAATTAAACAATGTCTCAGTTAATGCAACAACGGCAGTGTTTCCGGCAACCAGACATCATTCATTTATCTTATTCCTGGCGCCTTGGCAGAATAGATAGAAGTCTCCATTCTGATTATTCATCTTCACGTTGTTTGAGGCTATGGAGCAGAACTCTTCTCCAGGCTGAGGGACTGACCCCTCAACACTACTTCTTCGAGGGTGATGGACTGATTACATCATCTTTTCACTTCTTGTTTCCTTTGTCTCCTCTGTATTCGAATGAATAAGTCTATTGTATAGCTGATTCGTTTCGGAATAGATACCTAACTGTTGCTCATGTGTCTTATCAACTTCTCCTATTAGCATAAAATATGTCATGAAAATTTTTATTCTGTAGCTTTTTACTACTCAGTTTTCTCTTTCCAAAATTTGTTATTACTTTTACTCAGTGTTACTTCATGATTATTAGTTCCAACTCCTTTTGATTATACAAACTTTCAAGATATCAGAACCAAAATCAATATTTTACCAATCCATTTTTTCCTACCAGAAACCAAACCTCTAACTATTTCTAGTTTAAACCCCCAACAGCACCCACACCTGCCCTAGATAAGTGAACCCTATCCTTTACATACATGTCAATTGTGCTTTAGAAGTGGTCATAGTTGACTATGAATGGTACTATAATATCCTTACAGAGTTTGTCCAGCCAATAACTAATAACAGTTCTGGAAAACCATTTATTTTCAACAGCCTTCTAGGGAAATACTACCTACATATTACTGGGTGCTATCCCATCTCTATAATTATGTCTATCGCTGATCTATAACTATTAATCAGATCTTCACTCATACGACTGCAAACGTCGTTGCCTCTAAAATGGAGGCAAATAATAGGATCGGTCTCTTTACTTTCCACGATTATTTCAAAACGGGAAGCAATATCCTACTTGTATGAGACACGTGTTGAACGGGTTGATAACTTCATTATCAAAACATATCACCTAAGCAGTAGGCTTCTTCAGTTGAATACAGAGGTGGCAGGGGAAGAGTTGCAGATGTAATAATAATGTAATTAGTTCATTGAACGTGGCGAAGTTTTGTGTGTGTATGTGTGTATGTACTCACCTAATTATGGTTGCAGGCGTCTAGTCATAGCACCTCGCCCCGCCTCTTCACTAGTCGCTACTAGTTCCACTCTCTCCCTGCTCCGTGAGCTTTATCATACCCCTTCTTAAAGCTAAGTATTGATCCTGCCTCCACTACATTAATTTATCATTTTCATACAGAGCATGACAGCTAAGCACAATTATTAATATAATTCAGTAAGAAAATAAAATTAATATAATGTGCCTCACATGCATATCAATATCTTGCTCAGTGAATATTTATTATAAGTTTAAAAAGTGTTTGGCTAAGAAAATCACCAACCTTTCACCTCAAAATATAAACTTGGAGAGCACAACCACCTTGTATGACTGCTGGAACAATAATGAAGGTCAGTGAGACTGTGAGTGTTGGTAAGAAACACACTGCCGCAAGCCTGTTGCAACCTGTTGTGACACGTAGGTCTATATTGAAAAGTAGACCTAACAAACAATTTTAACCATGATATTCATTATCAGTGACCTAAAATTAGTTGGAAATTACTACTCTGGTCTCGGAAGCATTTTGGTTGTTGACCAGTGTAAGCCAGCGGAAGTCCTCGGTCAGATGACCAAAAGCTCCAGCTGTGGGTCATCATATGACTACGATGTGCATCGGGAAACACTTGTCCTGTTTCCTGACAAACATTATTCCTATCTACCATCATCCACATACTTCTACCATCATCCACATACTTCTACCATTTGGTATTTGGAGGAAGGATGCTTTTCAGTATTCTGGTCTTAAAATATTTCATGAACAAATTACTCAACACAGGAGACAAAGGATTGCCCATATAAACTTGACAATATTATAGTCCACAATATTGTTCATAATCTTTGTCAGGCGAACAATTTAACTTGATGCTGAACTAATGTATGCATGGGTTATGACTGTGCGAACATGATAACGACGTATAAAATACTAGGAGGAACTGACAAGGTGGACAGGGCTAGAATGCTTTAGAGATGGGTCGGAAGAACAAAAGTACTCAACTGGAAATTGAAAACTCAGGTGAGCCATAGGGATGTTAGGAAGTATTTCTTCAGCCTTAGAGTTGACAGGAAGTGGAACAATCTAGACAGTGAAGTAGTGGAGGCAGGATCCAGACATAGCTTTAAGAGTATGTATGATAAAGCTCATGGAGCAGGCAGTAGCAACCAGCGAAGAAGTGGGGTCGGAAGCTGTGAATTGATCCCTGCAATCATATATAGGTGAATATATATAGGTGAGTGAGTAAACACACACACACACTAAAGCTCTCGCTTCACGCACGGAGGGCCCGGATTCAATTCCCGGCGGGGCGGAAACATTTCGAAGTGTTTCCTTACACACACATACAACAGGCCTAGTGTCTAAGCGACATGTGCCTAGGACAAAATGGTAACTAACTAACACACACACACACACACACTAGCCAAGCACGTAAGGAAACTACAGAAAGTGCAAAGGTTTGCACCTAGAATGGTCCCGGAGCTAAGGAGTATGTCCTACGAGGAGAGGCTAAGACAAATCGACCTGTGGACAATGGAGGACAGGAGAGATAGGGGGGATATGATAACGACATACAAAATACTGAGAGGAATCGACAAGGTGGACAGAGACAGGATGTTCCAGAAATGGGACACAGCAAGAAGGGGTCACTGTTGGAAGTTGAAGACTCAGATGAATCACAGGGATGAAAGTATTTCTTCAGTCACAGAGTTGTCGGGAAGTGGAATAGTCTCACTCCACCACTAGTGTTCCCCTCACTCCACCACTAGTGTTCCCCTCACTCCACCACTAGTGTTCCCCTCACTCCACCACTAGTGTTCCTCTCACTCCACCACTAGTGTTCCCCTCACTCCACCACTAGTGTTCCCCTCACTCCTCCACTAGTGTTCCCCTCACTCCACCACTAGTTTTCCTCTCAATCCACAACTAGTGTTCCCCTCACTCCACCACTAGTGTTCCCCTCCACCACTAGTGTTCCTCCACTCCCCTAGTGTTCCCCTCACTCCACCACTAGTGTTCCTCTCACCACTAGTGTTCCCCTCACTCCACCACTAGTGTTCTCCTCACTCCACCACTAGTGTTCCCTCACTCACCACTAGTGTTCCCCTCACTCCACCACTAGTGTTCCCCTCACTCCACCACTAGTGTTCCCTCCTCCCCCACTAGTGTTCCCACTCACCAGTGTTCCCCTCACTCCACCACTAGTGTTCCTCTCACTCCACTAGTGTTCCCCTCCACAGTTCTCTCCCACTAGTGTTCCCTCACTCCCACTAGTGTTCCCCTCACTCCATCACTAGTGTTCCCCTCACTCCACCACTAGTGTTCCCCTCACTCCACCACTAGTGTTCCCCTCACTCCACCACTAGTGTTCCTCTCACTCCACCACTAGTGTTCCTCTCACTCCACCACTAGTGTTCCCTCACTCCACCACTAGTGTTCCCCTCACTCCACCACTAGTGTTCATCTCACTCCACCACTAGTGTTCCCCTCACTCCACCACTAGTGTTCCCCTCACTCCACCACTAATGTTCCCCTCACTCCACCACTAGTGTTCCTCTCACTCCAACACTAGTGTTCCTCTCACTCCACCACTAGTGTTCCCCTCACCCCACAACTAGTCTCTTGGAAGTGATGTAGTGGAGGCAGTATCCATACATAGCTTTAAGAAGAGGTATGATAAAGCTCATTGAGCGGGAATAGTGACCTAGTAATGGCCAGCAAAGAGGCGGGGCCAGGAACTATGAATCGACCCCTGCAACCACAACTAGGTGATTACACTATCGACAAGTTCGTTTGACACCCAGTAACTAAGGCATCAGACCAAGTAATGATATTATCATCTCAAAGAAATTACGTTATTTAATATTTAACATTCTTGTTTTATTTAATAACCATTGTGCAATAAACATTTCCTTGTATATTAACCATAGCCATTATAATTTTAAAAATAAAGAGTACAGGAAGAGTATCGGTATTTGTACTGACCGAAAATTGGGTATCGATATTGGTATCGGCCAAAATTTTGGCATCATCCCATCCCTAATCCAAACTTCCTGAAATTAAAATATAATTCTTGAAGATATCCTGATGACCTTTTTAAAGTCAACTAGATCAGGCTGGCATATCATTACTTAATGTTTACGTCCCTTCCTGTGTGATGTTAACATAGGCTTCCCTTCCACCGATGCTGCTTCGTTAAATCGATATAATTCCTTTACAATACATTAGGCTGTATGTAACTTGACTCACGAAATCGTAATGACACGATTGCAAACAAACCATACCACGGGTGGGGTTCGAACCCGCGATCAGTCTCAAAACTCCAGACCGCGAGTTCGAACTCCCCCCTTGATATGTTTTTTTTTTAGGCTGTATGTAATCTGTTGAACACATGTTAATAATATTTTAATCCCGAAATAAGGATTAAAATTAGCTCACAGTGGATATGTATTGACCAAGACACTCGGTCCATATACCCCTGACGCCAACCACATTACACTGGTATAGCTGCATAATGCGGCAGGTGTATATTGCAAGTATACCTAATTTTGTTGATTAAAAAACTGCAACTCCGGTCCACACACCATCTCAGACCAGCCAATATCAAGTCTCTGTCTGAGTTGCTCCAACCGGAAAATTAGTGTAAGAGTGTCCGGGACGGTCCCAGGACTGAGTGGGCGCCGGATACCGACGTTGGGGCCGGATGAGTGACTCCTCTAAACGAGATGGGTGAAGGAAGAACATTTCCTCCACCTCACTACCACGACTCGTCTATTTTTCAGCGATGCTCTTTTGTTTTCTTCCAGGCCTGGACGGCGCACACAAGACAAGGATTGGCTTTGTTGAGATGTTTTGCTGGCATCGAGTCTTGGTCCTTACAACAGATTATAATGGATATATTATGAAGACACATACACACACACACACACACACACACACACACACACACACACACACACACACACACACATATATATATATATATATATATATATATATATATATATATATATATATATATATATATATATATATATATATATATATCGTACCGAATAAGTAAAACTTGCGATTCTGGCTTAAATAGAAACGCATTTCTTGCTGAATAGGGCAAACGAAATTTTTTGTATGCAATAATTTCTCAAAAATCACTCTGAATCTAACTAAAAAATATATATTTCATTGTGTTTATTATTAAATTATTGTAAACTTATATATATAAACTATTTAGTTGGATTAATCTAAATTAAATTGCGCTTGTTAGGTAAGTTTCCAGAGGTCCTTTTGGTACAAAATCATTCATTTTTAAATTAACGTAAAAGAAAAAATATATATCTTTAAAAGTATAAAAGAAAATTTTAGAAAGGACTTCATTTTAAATGAGTTCTTGCTAATTGACCAGTTTTACCTGTTCGGCACGTATTTATATATATATAGTATTGTAACCACGAACAAGTGGTATTGATCAATAACAACAATGCAACTAGCCAAGGACTCGAACTCATGTTGTTTTGGCCCGCCTCATGGTGAGCAAAAACTACATAATGCTCTAACCCACAAGAGCACCAAATCCTACAAGAATCACGCACCCAGCAGTGCTAGGTGTTTTACCGTGATCCGAGGACATATGGTGGTGTGGGTGCCTCTGAGCTAATTTTATTTTACTCCCCGTTTGGTGTACTAGCCTCAACAAGCAGTATTTTACATTATTGTAACCCAAAACGAGCTACCATTTCAAGGGTGGCTCCTTGTAGTGGTGAAGAGGCTCTTGGCCTGAGGAATTGGACCTTTTGGTCTTCCTCAGTCCTAGCCTAATTATCCCCCAATCCTCCCTTTCCCATCCCCCCCTTTTTTTACTTCCTTGCCCTCCTAACCCTCTCCTTTTCCTCGTCCCGTTTGTAGCCTCTGGGGTCCTCCCCCTATGGCATTATGGTTTTTAGGTAGGGGGAAGTGTGCCGGGGTTTATCCACTCCGTGAGGTTCCTCGGGTGTGGTGTAGTTTGCCGTGGAATCTGGATTGTCAGGAGGCGCCCTTCTCCATTCTAGGATTTCTGAGAAGTGGGTGGGGTGTCCTGTAGGTGACGAGTGTATCTCCAGAGGCTGCCTGTCAGTTCTGGTAGGTTGCAGCCGAAGGAGGTATGCTTTGTGGTGGGTTTCCGATCGCCCTCTCTTTTGTCCGCCGAGGTGGCTCAGTAGATGTGAGGTTGCTATCCCGGAGTGCTGGTTTACTGGCATGACGGGTAGGGTATGGCACAGGTTCCACACTGCATCTGCACTACTTGTGATCTCGAGGTCCTCCTTGGATGAGAGGAGGAACTTACGGTCCTTTCATGCCTTCTAGTGACTCCCTCCACTGTCCCTCTTATTTTTCTTTTTTTCTTTCCTTTCTTTTTTTTCTTAAAATAATAAGAAAAAAGTCCCATCCTCATGGAGTCTTCGTTCCATGATAACCCTCCTTCTCCCAGGCCCCTTTTTGTTACTTCATCCTGTTCTGACCCGGCTTCGTTATTGGACAATTCTTCAGACTCTTCCCCTATCCCTTTACCTTCTACTGGTGACACTTCGTCACCCGCTCCAGGTGCTGAGGCTCCGCCTGTTTCTTCTAGTGCCTCTGCCTCTTGCACGCCTATAACTATGCGTCCAGCTTTCCCGAATACGGTGCAACGTTTTTTGGATCGCCCACCTACCTCGGGGTATTACTCCTAAACGTTACAGACTATTTACTGACGACGATTCTTCAATGTCTCCTCATTCTACCCAAAAAACGCTCTACATGACACCCACTTCCTTTACGCACCATGTTTACAAGTACACAGTGGACTAAATTCGTTTCCCTACAACCGGCATCTCTAACTGATTATCTTTCTGACCATAATATTGGTAAAGCTCTTTTACTTTCTGACCATAGTATTGATAAAGCTCTTTGACTTTCTGACCATAGTATTGGTAAAGCTCTTTTACGAGACGTTGGCTAAAATATATCCTTTCACGCTCTTCAAATCAGTGTGCGCATCGTTACTGTCCAGAATGCAGAACAAGCTCATAATCTTTCCCATATTACTTCCATTGATAACATTCCAGTCACAGTTCACAAGCATGCTACTCCCAATTCTTGCAGTGGTATAGTGGTTTTACCGCATACCATTGTACAGAATGATTTTCTGTCTTGCAGTGATGATATTTTGGAGCAATTAACCCTTCAGAACCTTCCTGATCTCAAAGTGATACATTTGTCCATCCCTCTCAACCTTTGACTGCCGTGAACTCCCGTCCTCCGTTTATATCACGGGCCATCTTCTAGAGGTTCGTAAAGTGGTCTCTGCTCCCCAACAGTGTTGAAATTGCTGGCGCTTTGGACACCCTGCTAAATACTGCAGATCTGCGGTAGAGTGCCCGGTCTGCGGTGCCATGAATCATAACGATACATCTTGCAGTCTTTCCACCACGTGTCTCAGTTGCAATGAACCTCATCTTTCTTTTTCCCTCCATTGTCAGGTCTATCGTAATGAACGAGAAATCCGTTGTCTTAAGGAGAGCGAAGGCCTTACTTATGCTATGGCTGTCTCTCGGCTTCACCTTCAGGGGAATCTTCTTCGTATCCCTTATTCGCGAGTAGCTAGGAGACCTCCAGCCTTAGCGGTCCCCCCATCTATCAACTCTTCCAGTGTCGTGTATTCCAGGGTCACCCCCGTCTTTAATTCTTTTGTAGTTTACCCTCTGAAACCCCCACCTCCTTACCTATTCCTACCACTACTTCTCGCCTGCTAGTTCCTCAGTCTGCAAGGCCTCGCACTCCAGCATCTTCTTCGCGCCTATCACCTGTGAAGCTGAACCTGTCTCATAAGCCCAAGTCTCTTCGCATTCCTCCAGTACTTACAATTCCCCAACAGCTTTCCTTTTCGGCCTCTGTCCCCTGCCCCCACCCCCTTTCTAACTCTCACACGGAGGTGGAGGTTCACCCCCCCTCGCGTAATCCCCTCTTCTCCTGTTTCCCTCCAGTCTTCTGTCCCAATTACCTTCCAACCTCCTTCCTCTCCTATTCCACTGCAGGACTCTTCTGTCCCCTCCAGTGCATCTCTCCATGTTCATACTTCCCTTCTCTCTCAGACCTTTTTGGTTCCCTCCATAGTCTCCCTGATCTCTTCTTGCTGTACCTCTCCTGTCTCTCAAATCATGGTATCAGCTTCTTCCTTATCCGCTAAGACACTTGATGCTATCTCCAACTATAATGCGAAGACGAAACCCTCGATGGACACCGACGCGCCTCCTTTTACCCCTTATTATTTTTCACAACTCTCGCGGCAGTCTTTTCCTTCACAGCATTCTGATTCCTCCTTGCTTACACGCTTACCGTTGCCTCCACATATTTACTTCACTGACCCTAATAGCCCATAGATTTTATCGTTTCTTATTGTTGGTATAACTGTCTATGTAAATAATGACTTATTTACAATAGAATATTCGTGGCCTCAGGGGTAATTGGGAGAGCTCCAGGTGTTGCTTTCCCAGTTTTCCAAAATATGTGTCTGGTTACAAGAGCCCAAAATTCGTTCAGAAGTTGTTTGTCCCGTTTCTGGATAAGTGCTGTTGCATTCTTCTGATCCTTTTCCTGATGATTCATTTAATGAGAGCACGCTTCTTGTGTGAGTTGGTATACGTATCAACAGGTCTTTGTTCGTTCTCTGGTGCATTATACTGCAGCTTGTATTTATTTGCACAGATGGTATACAGTTTGCTCTCTATTTCTCTTCCCTTCCCGTGCATTCTGTATCTCGGATATTGCGTTCTTGATCTCTTCTCTACCGCCGCCCATCTTGTTAGGTGATTTTAACACTCACAATCATCTTTGGGGAGGGTCCCACTGTGACTCTCGTGGTGATCAGTTAGAGACTCTTCTCACTTCTCATCCTCTACATGTTTTAAATACGGGTACTTCCACCCACATTTTGACTCTCACACTCAGTCTCTCTTGCATTGATCTTTCAATCTGTTCCTCGTCAGTCACACTTGATTACGCTTGGTCTGTTCTCCCGGATTTACACAACAGTGATCACTTTCATATTCTTACTTCTACTACGTATTCCCGACCGCCTCGTAGCCCTCGTTGGCAATTTGGACCAGCAATTGGGACTACTCTCATCTTACCGCTTTTTGTGAGGACCCTTCTTTGTCCTCTGGAGCTGGTGCACCAGTTTTCGACCTTAGTTTTGACTGCAGCATCGCGTTCTATTCCTCAAACCTCAGGCAGACATGCGTACCTTGGTGGTCTCCTGCGTGTGCCTGTGTGGTGAGTTTGAAACACGCTGAATGGGGCCGTTATCGGTATAATCGGACCTCGGATCATGTCTTGGATTTTAAGCGGGCAAGACTGTGTGTCTACCATTACCTCGACTTCCCCTATGTGTGCGGTTTGGAAGAAGGTACGGAAGTTGTGTGGCAAGTACACTCCGGACCCAGCTCCCGTTTTGTGGGTTGCTGGTGTTAGTGTTGCGGAACCTCTACAGGTTGCCACGGAAATCGGAAACTATCTTGTTCGTGTCTCCCAAGGGCTTCACCTCTGTCCTTCATTTCTCACGTCTAAGTCTTCCAAGGAGCAATTGCCCTTGGATTTGCCTTCTAATGAATTGGATCCATATAATGTACGTGTAACTCTACTAGAACTAGAGTCTACGCTTTCCGCTTGCCAGTCATCAGCAGCTGGGCCTGATGATATTCATATCAGTATGCTACAACATCTGCATTCTACAGCAGTTATGGTCCTTTTGCGTCTTTTCAATCTTATTTGGACGCGAGGGGTTCTCCCTCAACAATGGAAATCTGCCATTGTACTACCGTTTCGCAAACCAGGCACCTCGGGGCTTGATACCTCTCACTATCGTCCCATTGCTCTGACCATTGTAGTCTGTAAGGTGATGGAACGATTGGTGAATAGACGTTTCATATGGTATTTGGAAACTCACAATAGTCTTTCTCCTCCCCAATATGACTTTCGCAAGGGTCGCTCTACTTTGGACCCCTTGCTCTAGTTAGATACGTATGTTCAAAATGTCTTTGCTGACAAATACTCCGTCCTAGCAGTCTTCTTTGATCTTGAAAAGGCATATGGCACAACTTGGGGAAGTGTTGTCCTCTTGGGGAAGTGGAACAGAATTCTTCTTCTCTAAGCCATTCATGTCGTAAGTGGCGAATAAAATGCCTGGAGCAATGGGCTAGTAATCCCTTCTCCTGTATACATTATTGAAGTTATAAAGATAAACTTTCGTTTTTCTTTTTGGGCCACCCTGCCTCGGTGGGATACGGCCGTTTTGTAAAAGAAGAAATGAAAAAAATATATCTTTAAAAGTATAAGAGAAAATTTTAGAAAGGACTTAATTTTAAATGAGTTCTTGCTAATTGACCAGTTTTACTTGTTCTGCACGACATTTATATGTAGGAAGGAGCTGTGTTAATGTTGCAGTTTTATAACTGCAGTGTAAGCGCGCCTCTGGCAAGACAGTGAAGGAGTAAATGATGGTGTAATTTTTTTTTCGGGTCACCCTACCTTGGTAATAAACGGCCTATGTATTAATAAAACAATAATTCGCAAACAGGCGAAATTATTTCTCAGTTCACAGCAGGATTCGAGCCTGCAAACTCAACATCAGAGTACCCAGTACTTCATCCACACATCCAGACTGCATGTTGTCTCCGGACATTGAAACTGTCAGAGACACATCTTTGCCCTTCCCCGATCTTCATGACTTTGCATTTGGCGGGGTTAAATTCTAGGAGCCAGTTGCTGGACCGGTACTCACCTAATTGTACTCACCTAATTGTGGTTGCAGGGGTCGAGACTCAGCTCCTGGCCCCGCCTCTTTGCTGTCTGCTACTGGGTCTCTGCTCTCCCTGCTCCATGAGCTTTATCATACCTTGTCTTAAAACTATGTATGGTTCCTGCCTCCACTATATCTTTATCTAGTCCATTCCACTTCCTGACTACTCTGTGGCTGAAGAAATGTTTCCTGACATCCCTTTGACTCATCTGAGTCTTCAGCTTCCAGTTGTGTCCCCTTGTTTCTGTGTTCCCTCTCTGAAACAACTTGTCACTATCTACCTTGTCAATTCCCCGCAGTATTTTGTATGTCGTTATCATGTCTCCTCTGACCCTTCTTTCCTCCAGTGTTGTTAGTCCTATTTCCCTCAATCTTTCTTCATAAGACAGACCCCTGAGTTGTGGAACTAACCTTGTCGCAAACCTTTGCACTTTCTCTAGATTCTTTACGTGCTTGACCAGGTGTGGGTTCCAGACTGGTGCTGCATATTCTAGTATGGGCCTGACGTACACGGTGTACAGTGTCTTGAACGATTCCTTGTTAAGGTAACGGAACGCTAATCTTAGGTTTGCCAGTCGCCCATATGCTGCCGCAGTTATCTGGTTGATGTGTGCCTCCGGAGACGTGCTTGGCGTTATACTCACTCCAAGATCTTTCTCCTTTGCCGAGGTTTGTAGCCTTTCTCCGCCTAGCTTGTACTCTGTCAGCGGTCTTCTTTGCCCTTCTCCGATCCTCATGACTTTGCATTTGGAGGGATTGAATTCGTGTGTGTGTGTGTGTGTGTGTGTGTGTGTGTGTGTCAGTGAGTGAGAGTTTGTGAGTGAGTATATGGTACTCGCTCTTGCCACTGTCGACAAAAACAGAGACAAATACCATACTATGATATAATCCTTTGTAACTGATACCTATAAAGTAGTTTAAAAGAACAAATATGTAGTAGTGCTACTCACATGTCATTTTATATCATCCCATTATATTAAAATAGCATGGAATTTACAGAAGAGCTGGGATTTCACAGGAGACACGTGCAACAACTACCAATAGTAAAATAGTACTGCGACTATCGTAACTACTAGTTTTATTACACTTTCACTCACAGAGTTGTGTGAACCACAGGTCTTGCTTCTAGTTACTATCAGTTCGGCTTTGAATATCTCAACCCTCTAATTCTCTCATCACTGTTATTGCTGACTCGATTACCTTGTTGTTAACTGAAAGTTCTTGTGCACTTGCAGAAGAAATTAGAGGAAACTTTCAGATTTCCCAGCATATTGTATTCATATGACGGTCTGTGATGGTACAGTGTGGGTTAGTTAGTGGCTGAGTAAGGTAGCGAGTGTCCAGGGCAACATCTCGCTCCTGTCCTCCAGAGAAAGAGATAGGAAGACAGACACACAGAAAGACAGGCAGACAGATATGTAAGAACACAAAGATAACGGGTTTACCTCTTCTGCAGTTACTGAGGAAAATATAACATTGTTTATTCGTAGTAGTAGTCGTGGTAGCTGTGATACAGAACACTAACTGTGTGGGTCACTTAGCTCTCTTATCACTAAAAAATATAGAGCACAGACAAAATAAAAGAAATGATAAAATTAACAAATAATGAATGCTAAATTATGAATAAAATTATTTACCATAATTAAATACTGTAATAACAAGTTAAACAACATCATTTACAAAATCTGACAAAATATTATTGACAAAACACTAACCTAAACGTTTCCCGAGATCCCTACGGGTACCCTGGTAATTACAAAAATATGAAGTTTACCCGGACTTGAGTCCTGGAGGTGGGCAGTAATCTTAAGGAAGGGTGGGGATAATCTAATTTATGACCATAATTTTTAAAGGGATGGACCTTACCGGTCCATCGGAAGGACTCGGTCAGATTAATAAAAGCTCCAACGTCGAGTCATTTGACCAAGATTCGTGTCAGGAAACACTTGTCCTGTTTCCTAACGAACCTTAACTAACCTAACCTAGGGTGGGGATGTAGCGACTTGAAGGGTAGTCTGAACTGTGATGTTGGCGCACTTCTAGCTACACAGTGATTGAATGAGTGACAGTGAAAGTATTTTCTTCTTAGGCGGGTCTTCATACCGCAGTGGAAGACAACCGGAGAGTTGAATTTTTTTTTTTAAGGCTGAGAGGAAAGGCGTATACCATGACACACTGTTCCAGTAATTTGCACACCACAAGCCACACAGATGTGCAGGAACATCCTCGAACAGTTGGGTATGTGTGGGATATGTGCCCTATCCTTACCACAGTTAAGTAACAACAATAAGTCAACATCTGATTAACTCATTACCTTGATAAACGTAAAGAAAACGGAGGAGAGAGTGGAAGTAGTGTATTTCGGAAGAAGTACATGAGGCAGGAAAGGCTCTGAACGTAGGCTTAGAGGTACAGTAGGTGGAGTATTCCGAGAGAAGAAGAAGGCTACTTCTATTGTTAACCCCTGATGGGGTAGTAACAGGAACAACCCAGAATAACCTATAATTTTGGTATATTTTCACTGGGGTAATTTTTCATCCTTACTCAGGCCCCCCTCCCTTCCTTCCTGGATACGACGAACAACGGTCGACTAGCGCCCAGATATCTACCTATTTACTACTAGGTAACAAGGGCAGCAAGTGTCAGGAGACGTGCTCATTTGTCCCACCTCACAGTGAGTGTTTAACTCCAAGTACTCTAGTATGTGATCCCAGGTCGCTCGCTTCTGTACTGCAACAAACCCTAATGTAGCGTCGTAACATTGATTGGGTGCGAGGGTGTACAGGGAAGGGAGGAAAGAAAGGAAGAGGTATTGGGTTAGTGGGTGGAGGGAACATCACCTTGACTGAAGGGTAGATTATGCCTGTAAGCCAACCCTAATTCGCCTTCCAACATTCTTACCCTGCCCACCAATACATGTAAACACACATGTATGTACGCACGCACGACCACGCGCGGGCGCCCCAAACACAGATTTACTTAAATTATTGACTTCAGCTTCTAAATAAAGGGACAAGAAAGTGATAATGGAAGACACGGTTTGTATTTCACCAGGTGTTTACTCATCTAGAGGAAGATCAAGTTCTCTTGAAAAACATACGACTTAAATAAAAAAAATTGCTTAAAGATTGAAGAAAAAGCATAATCACGAACGACTGATTTTAAGAATGGAAAACATGATGATAAATTAGATACATATGCAACACTTGGGTATCTTTATTGAGGAAACGTTTCGCCAGTGTGGCGAAACGTTTCCTCATTAAAGATACCCAAGTGTTGCACCTATGTCTGATTTATCAAGTTGTCGGTTCTTTGAACCATTCATCTACAAAGGAAAACATGATGCTTTAAAAAAGTATTTTAGAGATATTTATTGGAATAACACATTACAAAACAATAGAATTAGAAGAAATAAGCAACAGTTTAATGGAAGGTTTAGAAGATATATAATAAGATGAAAATTGGCTGTGACAAAAGCGAGAATCTACAAGGATTCGAACTTGACCCATTAATGATCTAGATTTAAATAAATTATTTGTCAAAAGGAATAAACAGTATTTTAACTGTTTTCCTGTGAAGAAAAATATTATGAAAATGAACAATAAAAATGGTTTGAAATCTCTATATTATGATTAAGATAAATTAAGCAAATTGTAATGTTAGGGAAATGACATTTATAAATCTATAACCAATAAGATTATAAAATAATTACTCTGCAAAACCTGAAGGAATCATCAATATCATCTTCGGGAATGACCTATAAAAACTGAGCAGAGAACGTATCCACATGTTAATTTCTCTATGAACTTTCATCTATAGTTCAGAAGGAATTGAAATCTGAAGGTGATGAGATGAAGCGTTCTGAAAATCTTTACATGATATGAGGAAACTGTTGCTAACAGATGGACGGCTCTGACATCACGCAGGACAATATTTAAGGGTTCCTTGAAATCAGGAAATTTAATTAAAACTGCTATGAAACTTTTTTTTATTTGTCAGTTGTATTAGTTTTCAAATTCTGTACAATCCTCTGAAGAAAAAAAATATTTAGATTTTTACAACCGTCCGGTTTGATGAAATTTCCAACTATTCCAAGTTTATAAACAAATCTTCATTACATTGACAAATTCGGCCACACAATCGAAACTAAATGGGAATTATCGTGGCAGTAAGATGCATCAACCATAAAATATTAAAGCCTTTCACAAAAGGCAGATATATATTTCGATCCCGATAATGAAAAGGTAATCAAAATTTCAGACAATAAAATACACGAAATGGTTAGTTCAGCTTCTACCATCTTGAATTTCCATCTCCGCTGTGGTCAGACTGATGCTGGGCCACTGAGGATCTTCAAAGTTAATCGAGCCATCCAGGATGCTGGGAATGGCTGTCAATAAGTTTAGTTAGTATGTGAACATGCCAGTTATTTCTGAAATCTGATCTTCGTTACCTTACACAAGCGTTGAAAGTTTGAATCCTATAGGATGAGTGGTTCTTGAGTTATGAGCGAAAGAAAATCGAAGAGTAGGAGAAAAAAAAAATCATGTAACCACTGAAAAGTGAGAATTTTCTCCAGTGTCAATGTAATGATGGAGTTGATGTAGTGTGAACCTGCAGTCAGTGGTTATCCAACTAAATGTCTATACCTCTTGTGTTGGCTGGTTGGTTAACTGAGTTTAAAGCCTATCTATTTGACGAGGGTCATTACGACAGCATGTAATTACTTCTCTACTAGTAAAAAATAATTAAATTCCTAAAATAAGAATTAACTCTCTGCAGATAGACACTGAGAGACATACACCTTGAGATGTATATGTCTGTGTTTGTTCTGTTGGTTGGTCTATACTCATCAACAAGACTTATTCCTTTGATATTTGTCTTACAGTTGGATATATGAATATTATAAAGGTGGTTAACGTAGTCTGGGAGTCTGTTGTCATTTCTTTAAAACAGAAATGCCATTAAATTGTCTTATACAACATGTATGAATATTTTTAAAGAGACTTAAATTAAACTTTCCAATGAATTAAAATAATATATTAATTTGTGTTATTTGATTTATAAAGTTAATACAGATTTTAAAGGCATTAAGTAATACAAGAACAATGTCTTGCAGTGTAGTGTAGTGTCGTAATGTAGTGTAATATTTTGTGATGTGGTGCAGTGTGGTGTGGTACTATGTGATGTGGTGGCGCAGTATAGTGTGATTTATTGTGTTGTACATTGTGGTTTAGTGTAGTTAAGTGTTGTTGTGGTCCAGTGTAGTTGGTTGCAGTGTAGTGTAGTTTCGTGCAGTGTGGTGTAGTTTGGTACAGTCTGGCGTTGTGTGCTGGTACAGTCTGGCGTGGTGTGTTGGTACAGTCTGGCGTGGTGTGTTGGTACAGTCTGGCGTGGTGTGTTGGTACAGTCTGGCGTGGTGTGTTGGTACAGTCTGGCGTGGTGTGTTGGTACAGTCTGGCGTGGTGTGTTGGTACAGTCTGGCGTGGGGTATTGGAAGTTGCGTAGTGTGTTGGTACAGTCTGGCGTGGTGTGTTGGTACAGTCTGGCATGGTGTGTTGGTACAGTCTGGCGTGTGTAGGACAGTCTGAGCGTAGGGGTCGTTGGTACAGTCTGGCGTGTGTGTTGGTACAGTCTGGCGTGTGTGTTGGTACAGTCTGGCGTGTGTGTTGGTACAGTCTGGCGTGGTGTGCTGGTACAGTCTAACGTGGTGTGTGGTACAGTCTGGCGTGGTGTGTTGGTACAGTCTAGCGTGGTGTGTTGGTACAGTCTGGCGTGTGTGGACAGTGTGTGTGATGTTTTTGGTACAGTCTGGCGTGGTGTGTTGGTACAGTCTGGCGTGGTGTGTTGGTACAGTCTGGCGTGGTGTGTTGGTACAGTCTGGCGTGGTGTGTTGGTACAGTCTGGCGTGGTGTGTTGGTACAGTCTGGCGTGGTGTGTTGGTACAGTCTGGCGTAGTGTGTTGGTACAGTCTGGCGTGTGTGTTGGTACAGTCTGGCGTGGTGTGTTGGTACAGTCTGGCGTGGTGTGTTGGTACAGTCTGGCGTGGTGTGTTGGTACAGTCTGCGTGTGTTGGTACAGTCTGGCGTGGTGTGTTGGTACAGTCTGGCGTGGTGTGTTGGTACAGTCTGGCGTGGTGTGTTGGTACAGTCTGGTGTGGTGTGTTGGTACAGTCTGGCGTGGTGTGTTGGTACAGTCTGCGTGGTGTGTTGGTACAGTCTGGCGTGGTGTGTTGGTACAGTCTGGCGTGGTGTGTTGGTACAGTCTGGCGTGGTGTGTTGGTACAGTCTGGCGTGGTGTGTTGGTACAGTCTGGCGTGTGTGTTGGTACAGTCTGGCGTGGTGTGTTGGTACAGTCTGGGTGGTGTTGGTACAGTTGGCGTGGTTGGTACAGTCTGGCGTGGTGTGTTGGTACAGTCTGGCGTGGTGTGTTGCGTACAGTCTGGCGTGGTGTGTTGGTACAGTCTGGCGTGGTGTGTTGGTACAGTCTGGCGTGGTGTGTTGGTACAGTCTGGCGTGGTGTGTTGGTACAGTCTGGCGTGGTGTGTTGGTACAGTCTGGCGTGGTGTGTTGGTACAGTCTGGCGTGGTGTGTTGGTACAGTCTGGCGTGGTGTGTTGGTACAGTCTGGCGTGGTGTGTTGGTACAGTCTGGCGTGGTGTGTTGGTACAGTCTGGCGTGGTGTGTTGGTACAGTCTGGCGTGGTGTGCTGGTACAGTCTGGCGTGGTGTGTTGGTACAGTCTGGCGTGGTGTTGGTACAGTCTGGCGTGGTGTTGGTACAGTCTGGCGTGGTGTTGGTACAGTCTGGCGTGCTGTATTGGTACAGTATGGCGTGGTGTGTTGGTACAGTCTGGCGTATTGTGTTGGTACAGTCTGGCGTGGTGTGTTGGTACAGTCTGGCGTGGTGTGTTGGTACAGTCTGGCGTGGTATGTTGGTACAGTCTGGCGTGGTGTTGGTATAGTCTGGCGTGGTGTGTTGGTACAGTCTGCGTTGGTGTGCTGGTACAGTCTGGCGTGGTGTGTTGGTACAGTCTGGCGTGGTGTGCTGGTACAGTCTGGCGTGGTGTGTTGGTACAGTCTGGCGTGGTGTGTGGTACAGTCTGGCGGGGTGTGTTGGTACAGTCTGGCGTGGTGTGTTGGTACAGTCTGGCATGGTGTGTTTATACAGTCTGGCGTGGTGTGTGGTACAGTCTGGCGTGGTGTGTTGGTACAGTCTGGCGTGGTGGTTGGTACAGTCTGACGTGGTGTGTTGGTACAGTCTGGCGTGGTGTGCTGGTACAGTCTGGGTGTGTGGTTGGTACAGTCTGGCGTGGTGGTTGGTATAGTCTAGCGTGGTGTGTTGGTACAGTCTGGCGGGTGTGTTGGTACAGTCTAGCGTGATGTGTTGGTACAGTCTGGCGTGGTGTTGGTACAGTCTGGCGTGGTGTGTTGGTACAGTCTGGCGTGGTGGTTGGTACAGTCTGGCGTGGTGTGTTGGTACAGTCTGGCGTGGTGTGTTGGTACAGTCTGCGTGTGTGTTGGTACAGTCTGGCGTGGTGTGTTGGTACAGTCTAGCGTGTGTGTTGGTACAGTCTGGCGTGGTGTGTTGGTACAGTCTGGCGTGGTGTGTTGGTACAGTCTGGCGTGGTGTGTTGGTACAGTCTGGCGTGGTGTTTGGTACAGTCTGGTGTGGTGTGTTGGTACAGTCTGGCGTGGTGGGTTGGTACAGTCTGGCGTGGTGTGTTGGTACAGTCTGGCGTGGTGTTGGTACAGTCTGGTGTGGTGTGTTGGTATAGTCTGGTGTGGTGTGTTGGTACAGTCTGGTGTGCTGGTTGGTACAGTCTGGCGTGGTGGGTTGGTACAGTCTGGCGTGGTGTGTTGGTACAGTCTGGCGTGGTGTGTTGGTACAGTCTGGCGTGGTGTTGGTATAGTCTGGCGTGGTGTGTTGGTACAGTCTGGCGTGGTGTGTTGGTACAGTCTGGCGTGGTGTTGGTACAGTCTGGCGTGGTGTGTTGGTACAGTCTGGCGTGGTGTGTTGGTACAGTCTGGCGTGGTGTGTTGGTACAGTCTGGCGTGGTGTGTTGGTACAGTCTGGCGTGGTGTTGGTACAGTCTGGCGTGGTGTGCTGGTACAGTCTGGCGTGGTGTTGGTACAGTCTGGCGTGGTGTTGGTACAGTCTGGCGTGGTGTTGGTACATTCTGGCGTGGTGTGTTGGTACAGTCTAGCGTGGTGTGCTGGTACAGTCTGGCGTGGTGTGTTGGTACAGTCTGGCGTGGTGTGTTGGTACAGTCTGGCGTGGTGTTGGTACAGTCTGGCGTGGTGTTGGTACAGTCTGGCGTGGTGTGCTCGGCTGGTAAAATTAAAAACATGTTTATACTGTCTTAAAGGTTGTTCCAGCGTCACGTTCGCTAATGAGTCGAGAAAGTCATTATCATATTCTCTATTATGGCTTAAAAGATGCGCCATTTTGGAGGGACACAATACCTACTCTCGCTCAAAATTGTCCGCAAGTTCTTACATCAGGTGGAATCTCACGCCACCACAACCACCACATAACAACCACCAACCATATCACAACCACCACGTCACAACCACCACATCACAACCACCACATCACAACCATCACATCACCTCACAACCACCACCACCACATCATGATCCACACATTACAGCGCTCATTAAACAACGTAAGATTAAACTCCTACATCACAATCCCAACATCACAACCCTCATGTCACACCCCATAAATTGTGATGTAGATTGTTAGACATAAGTTCTGACTAGCAACATGTTAAGTGGTCAATAATAAGACAGTGCCGACGTAGCCTGCCTTCCATTATTCAAAAACATTTATTTCTTACACCTGTGACATTCCTGTGATCTTTCTCGAGGTTTCTTCTTCCCTTTCTACTCGGCTACAAGCTAGGCTTCATGTTCCGTCTCCTGATCAACTAAGTTGTTTGTCTTAGCTGTCTAAATGTCTGCATTGTTATCACAACTCCCCTAATTAGGGATTTGCAAGAAATAGCGATCCAATTCGTTCACAAAAAAAGTTCTACCTTCGTTCCGGGGAATATTTCCGATATCTTCAGGAAACGGATTGAAGAATCTTGCACTTCGAATGTTGATCTTATTGCACATCAGCTTTTCGCTTGGTTGATTCTCCTCTCTGGCAATATCGTTCACTCCAGAAAGTTATTATGGAGGTGTGTAGATCGTGGATCAAGCACTCACGTATTTTTCAAGTACGTATACTCATATTATTAGCTATCTCTCTCTTCTCTCTTCCAGAGAGAAAAATGTAAGTACTTGGAGGTATCCTCAAAAGTTTATGTTTTGTTAATTCTATATGAGCGGTCAATCTCTGTACATTTGTCAGCTCTGCTATTTCTCCCGCCTTGAAAAGCACAGTGAACAACTAACAATATTCAAGTCGTGAAAGGACCATTAATTTGAAAAGTATCATCTTCGACGATGCTGCCTTTGTTTTGAAAGTTCTCATAATCTGCCCTGTCATTTTCCTTACCTTTAATGCATTTGATATATTTTTTTTTAGTCTTTCACTTGTTCCCTACGTCATACGAACTTTTCTGCCTCTTTGCATTTGTCACCACTGACCGTAATGTATATTGTTCTGAGACGAATTTCTTACTTATTATGGCGTCGTCAGCAAAGGATAAAACGAAGCTGTGTGGCTAGAGGTTTATTATCATAAGAAAAAACAGAAAATGTGCTTGAATCTTGCTTTAGGGTGCAGAAGTTTTTATTTAATATCTCTTTGTGTTCTGTCTTTTAGAATTCCCCATTTCCATTTCCCTGCTTTTCCCGTTATACATATTTTGACCTCATTTTATGGGTTTTGACTCCGTGTTTACATTTTTCAAATGCCTTTGCTAAATCCCTGAAGATCACATGTGTATTTTGCTTTTCTTCCAAATACGATATTCAGATGTGCACCAAGTATGATCCTTCTTTAAATCCATGCAAGCTTCTCCTCCTAAGCTGCCATAATTCATTCGGAAGAATTTATGTTACTATCAGATATAAAATTGTAGGGCGGGCAGAGTTAATGAAAAAATAGGAGAGACATCAAGGTCTCTTCCATTCGTTGTTTGCCCATCATTGGTGTATGAGTCTCCTTTGAATAGTCGTACTGGAAGAGATCTATGACCTGGAATTTGTAAATATGATAAAGATTTTTAGTATGATTCCCAATATTCTGAATTGTTTTTCGTTTCTTTCATTTTTCTGTGGGGGTTTAAACTCTAAACTGGCAATTTTTCACCGTAAATTTTCTTACTATTCATCGGATTTTTTACTTTTTTAACCAGTTCAATAATCTTTTTTTACTCTTCTAGAAAGTTTTCTATGTTATATTTGTATGTTTAATTTCATTGACTTTCTCAGTGGGACTTATTTTCAACAGACTTTGCCAGCTTCTGCAGTCAGCTTTACTTGTACCTTTGAGATGATGATTGTTTCTCATCAAGACGGTTTCTTATAAAAGGACTAATAGTTTATAGTTCATATCATCAAAGCTTTTTTTAGGACATCACCCTCATTTTTATCTAATAAATGTCACTTTTGAAATACGTTATCACCAAGAGTCTTAGATATCAGCAATATAACAAATGAATATTAATGTAATCATTAAAATTACATTTTTTCCCTAGGAAGAGTCATGTCCACGCCGTTACATCGACCTCGGTCGTTCATGCCCACGCCGTGACATCGACCTCGGTCGTTCATGTCCACGCCGTGACATCGACCTCGGTCGTTCATGTCCACGCCGTGACATCGACCTCGGTCGTTCATGTCCACGCCGTGACATCGACCACGGTCGTTCATGCCCACGCCGTGACATCGATCTCGGTCGTTCATGTCCACGCCGTGACATCGACCACGGTCGTTCATGTCACGCCATGACATCGACCTCGGTCGTTCATGTCCACGCCGTGACATCGACCTCGGTCGTTCATGTCCACGCCGTGACATCGACCTCGGTCGTTCATGTCCACGCCATGACATCGACCTCGGTCGTTCATGTCCACGCCGTGACATCGACCTCGGTCGTTCATATCCACGCCGTGACATCGACCACGGTCGGTCATGTCACGCCGTGACATCGACCTCGGTCGTTCATGTCCACGCCGTGACATCGACCTCGGTCGTTCATGCTCACGCCGTGACATCGACCTCGGTCGTTCATGTACACGCCGTGACATCGACCTCGGTCGTTCATGTCACGCCGTGACATCGACCACGGTCGGTCATTCACGCCGTGACATCGACCTCGGTCGTTCATGTCACGCCTGACATCGACTTGTTCTGCTCACGCCTGAATCGACCTCGGTCGTTCATGCCTACGCCAGAATCGACCTCGTCGTTCATGCTCACGCCGTGACATCGACCTCGGTAGTTCATGTACATTCCGTGACATCGACCTCGGTCGTTCATGTCACCGCCGTGACATCGACCTCGGTCGTTCTCAGATGCAGTGAGTCTTCCTGTTGTTTTTGTTTGTTTGTTTTTAGTTCCTAGAAAAGAAACGTAGCTTTTCATATTGCACTTTACACCAAGATTGCCTTTTACTTTGTTTTTACCCGTAGTTTACCTCACTCCATAAGCTGAAATTCACACTTACAGTCCACCTTCAGTGACTCTCGAAGCTGTAATGACAAGATTGCAAAAAAATCACAGAACTGATGGGGACTGAACCCAAGGCAGGCGAGTCCTAAACCTCACAGAGCACTGTGCTGGGCCTCACAGAGCACTGTGCTGGGCCTCACAGAGCACTGTGCTGGGCCTCACAGAGCACTGTGCTGGGCCTCACAGAGCACTGTGCTGGGCCTCACAGAGCACTGTGCTGGGCCTCACAGAGCACTGTGCTGGGCCCTCACAGAGCACTATGCTGGGTCTCACAGAGCACTGTGCTGGGCCTCACAGAGCACTGTGCTGGGCCTCACAGAGCACTGTGCTGGGCCTCACAGAGCACTGTGCTGGGCCCTCACAGAGCACTATGCTGAGTCTCACAGAGGACTGTGCTGGGCCTCCCAGAGCACTGTGCTGGACCTCACAAAGCATTGTGCTGGGCCTCACAGAGCACTGTGCTTGGCCTTACAGAGCACTGTGCTGGGAAACACAGAGCACTGTCTGGGCCTCACAGAGCACTGTGCTTGGCCTCACAGAGCACTGTGCTGGGTCTTCACAGAACAATGTGCTAGGCCTCACAGAGTACTGTTCTATGCCTCACAGAGAACTGTTCTATGCCTCAATGAGCACTGTGCTGGGCCTCACAGAGCACTGTGCTGGGTCTCACAGAGCACTGTGCTGGGTCTCACAGAGCACTGTGCTGGGCCTCACAGAGCACTGTGCTATGCCTCACAAAGAACTGTGCTATGCCTCACAGAGCACTGTGCTGGCTTCATGTTACACCAGTTTTGTGATTTGATTCACCTTGAGTGGTATTTAGTCTCTCACTTTCACCTGTTATGTACCTTATGGAAACACCTTAGACCTTCATTGTAGTTAACCTCACACCATTTATGTTTCACCTGTAATTACCTTCCATCTTAAACAACATCTGAAATATTACCATTATTAATGTCGGTACGTCATTGCCGTTCCTCAAATTTTCTTACAAGAAACTGTGTTATTTCACTGGCTAATAGAATGCTAATCTGACTTAGATTCTGCCTCTGAGTTCCTCCACCTGATTTAGTTCATACATCTGAACTGTTCCTGGATGCTGTTCATTTATTATTGTATCTCTGAACTGGTCACTTCGGTACCCTCCCTCCATGTTAGTACCAATAGTACCCTCAACGCTGGTGCCACCACTGACAGAAGCACTAGCCAATAGTTCCCTCAACGCTGGTGCCAACAAGGACTGAAGGCCGAACTTTTAAACAGTCCAACACAGTGCCAGTGTTACCACTGACTTGTAGAGTAAACTATACAAGTCAGTAATCGAAGAGTATGGCTCTGTATTAGAGTGGTCGGCCCCGCCGCCTCTAAATCAGAAGACAGGTTCAACTCCTAGCTAAGTCTTATTTGTTTTCTTCTCGTTTGACCGAGGTGCATTATATATATTTTACAGTGTTTTAACTTTTCAACTTCATTTGAAACATTTTACATTATCCACACACATTTTGATAATTTTAAAGAGATTATTATTATCTTAATGGAACGTGTTAAAGTGGTAAGGGTCACAGATAGTCTGAGACATTGAAGGAATTTATCTCTACTTGATCACACTTCCTGCTCCATGAGCTTCATCATACCTCTTCTTAAAGCTATGTATGGATCCTGCCTTCACTACATCACTTCCCAGACTGTTCCACTTCCTGACAACTCTGTAACTGAAGAAATACTTCCTAACATCCCTGTGATTCATCTGGGTCTTCAGCTACCAACTGTGACCCCTTGTTGATGTGTCCCATCTCTGGAACATCCTGTCTCTGTCCACTTTGTAGATTCCTTTCAGTATTTTATATGTCGTTATCATATCCCCCCTATCTCTCCTGTCTTCCTCTCCTCGTCGGACTTACCCCTTAGCTCCAGAACTAGTCTTGTTTCAAACCTTCGCACTTTCTTACATGCTTGGCTAGGTGTGAACGATTCCTTATTAACATGTCGGAATGCTGTTTTTAGGTTTGCTAGGCGCCCATATGCTGCAGCAGTTACTTGGTTGATGTGCGCCTCCGGAGATGTGCCTGGTATTATACTGACACCAAGATTCTTTTTCCTTGAGTGAGGTTTGTAGTCTCTGGCCCCCTAGACTGTACTCTGTCTGCGGTCTTCTTTGCCCTTCTCCAATCTTCATGACTTTGCATTTGGTGGGGTTGAATTCCAGAAGCCAGTTGCTGGACCACGCCTGCAGCCTATCCAGATCCCTTTGTAGTTCTGGCTGGTCCTCATCTGATTGAATTCTTCTCATCATCTTCACATCATCTACAAACAGAGACACTTCGGAGTATATTAATTCCGTCATGTCGTTCACAAATACCAGAAACAGCACAGGTCCTAAGACTGACCCCTGTGTAACCCTGCTCGTTACAGGCGCCAACTCTGACACCTCGCCACGCACCATAACACGCTGTTGTTTCCTGACAGGTATTCCCTGATCCATTGTAGTGCCTTCCCTGTTATCGCTGCCTGGTCCTCCAGCTTTTGCACTAATCTCTTGTGTGGAACCGTGTCTAACGCATTCTTACAGTCCAAGAAAACGCAGTCTACCCACCCCTCTCTTGTCTTACTGCTGTCACCCTGTCATAGAACTCCAATAGGTTTGTGATACTATACATGTTAGTGACACTGGTCTGTAGTTTAATGCTTCATGTCTGTCTCCTTTTTTAAAAATTGGGACTACATTTGCTGTCTTCCATATCTCCGAAAGTCGCCCTGTTTCGATAGATGTGTTGAAGATTGTTGTTAGTGGTACACATAGCGCCTCTGCTAACTCTCTCAGGACCCATGGAGAGACGTGTATGAGTGTGTGTGTGTATGACCATGTGTTTGCGTATGTGTGAGTGCAAAACGTGTATGTAGAACGTGTGTATGTGTGTTTGGAGTGTGTGTTTACATGTGTTTGTAAGTGTGTATATGTACCTGTATATGTGCATGAGCGTGTGCTAATATGTGTACTCCCCTCTGAGTGGTTTCTGGGGTTGATTCTGAGCTCCTGGCCCCACCTCTCTGCTGGTCACTCCTGGCGTCACACTTGGCTTCTTGAGCTATTATACTTTTTCTCAAAACTACGTTTGGATTCTACCTCTATCATTTTGCTGTCTAGGTCATTTCACGGTAATTTCACTTAATGTGTAGGATATCACTCTTTTCACTAAGACTGTAGGATATCGCTCCTTTTGCTACCACTGTAGGATATCATTGTTATCGAACGCAGACCTTCGCCGTGTGAAGCGAGAGCTTTAGCGACCAGGCCACGGTGCCTATATGTGTAGGATATCAATCTTCACTAAATGTGTAGGATATCACTCTTTTCACTAACACTGTAGGATATCATTGTTATCACCAGTCTGTAGAATATCACTTTCTTCACTATGTTGGATATTCTCTTTACTAACTCTGTAGGATTTTACTTACTTCCTTACCTCTGTCCAGATACAGAGTCCAGCCAGGACACAAGGCAGCCAGCAGGTGTGTCCAGAGACAACACTCTTTACTAACTCTTCAGAATATTACAATCTTCAATAACTCTGTAGGTTGTAGATGAATGGTTCAAAGAACCGACGAGTAGGTAAATTAGACACATAGGCAACACTTGGGTATCTTTATTGAGGAAACGTTTCGCCACACAGTGGCTTCATCAGTCCATACAAAGGAGAATCGTGAAGAACAGGAGGAGTTTGAGGTGGTCAGTCCCTCAACCTTGAGTCGATGTTGTCAGTCCATCAATCTTGAATAGAATACAGCATATGTGCGAAGATGTAGCTTATATACTGTAGACAGGAGAGGTGCAGCAGTTGTAGGAGGTGTCACATTTGACCAATGTGGAAGTAGGTCGTGCCCAAGGGTTAGGCAAGAGAAGAATTCCCTGAATTTAGATACCAAGATGTTGCTGTGTCAGACAGGATGTAGATGAATGGTTCAGAGAACCGACAAGTTGATAAATTAGACACATATGCAACACTTGGGTATCTTTATTGAGGAAACGTTTCGCCACACAGTGGCTTCATCAGTCCAATACAAAGGAGAATCGTGAAGAACAGGAGGAGTTTGAGGTGGTCTTCTCTTCCCTAACCCTTGGGCACAACCTACTTCCACATTGGTCAAATGTAGAAGTAGTCCTACAACTGCTGCACCTCTCCTGTCTACAGTATATAAGCTACATCTTCGCACATATGCTGTATTCTATTCAAGATTGATTGACTGACAACATAGACTCAAGGTTGAGGGACTGACCAACTCATACTCCTCCTATTCTTCACGATTCTCCTTTGTATGGACTGATGAAGCCACTGTGTGGCGAAACGTTTCCTCAATATAGATACCCAAGTGTTGCATATGTGTCTAATTTAACAATTCTGTAGGATATCACTCTTTTCACTACCTGTATAGGAAATCGTTCACTACACTGACTCTGTAGGTTATCACACTCTTTGCTAACTCTGTATGATATTCTCTTCATTATTTCTGTAAAATATTACTCTGTTCATTAACTCTTTAGGATATCAAACTATTCACTGTGTAGGATATCACTCTTTAATATATCTCTAGGATATTATCGTCACTATGGAGGATATCACACTCCTCACTAACCTTGTAAGATATCAATTATCACATCGTTTTTAACATAATAAAATTTGCTGTTTGCATTAGCATTATCGATGCAGCTCAATAATAAAATTTATTTCATCACAATATATTAAAGTATTAATATCATAACACACTAGGAAGAGAAGTGTCCACATTGTGAGGTTCATCTTAGGTGTCATCTGCACTCCAGATCAAACTCATAACAAAATTGCTCCTTCCTTTTATAATTCTCTTAGTGTTTTTATTATTGTTCTTGTTATTAAACTTTAAAATATTAGTAAGAAGAGCAATACAAATAATATTAGTAATATTAATATTATTATTTTTTTTTTAAATTGCTGAAGAATTGCTTATTCGGAGAATCACAAAATATATTAAATGAGATTATTTTTTTATTAATGTGATTATTATGTTGAAGAAAAAGGCATCACTAAAAAGCCTTCAATGAAGTGCTTTGAAACGTCATTTTCTCAAGTTCTATATTAGTTCATTTTTAAAGAACTATTTTTTGCCTATATTTATTGTCTACTTTACTATATCCAGTGATATTTTTTCAACAAAACCGGAATCCTTTCATTGTTGTTTTTTTCGTTGCGATGATTCATTTCACCAGTTGATCACCTTACATCTTCCCCTTAAGATCACTTCACACCTTCACCTGTAATGTCTTACTACTTCACCTGTGGAACAAATTACACCTTCACTTGTAGAACACACCTGACTGTCGTCTGTGATTCACTTCCTTCCTCCATCTGTGGTTCACCTTGCATCTCATGTGGTTCACCTTGCATCTTCTGTGGTTCACCTTGCATCTTCTGTGGTTCACCTTGCATCTTCTGTGGTTCACCTTGCATCTTCTGTGGTTCCCCTTGCATCATCTGTGGTTCACCTTGCATCATCTGTGGTTCACCTTGCATCATCTGTGGTTCACCTTGCATCATCTGTGGTTCACCTTTCACCTGTACTGTACACGTTCAATGTATTCTACCTGCACTTTATTCCATTGTGCGATTTTTTCACAAATATTGAATCGTCATAACACTTGTCTTATGTCACTCTTGCTCGTATTACCTCTTGGATGTAGTGTTAATTATCTATTAATATTCATGAGTATATAACTCATACAGAACATTTTTGCATTTACGAATTAATGCATTTGTTTTTTTGTTAACAATTGTTCAAGTCACTTGTCTGATGACAGTGCTCCTGGTGGTGGTGGTGTACTCACCTATTTGTGGTTGCAGGGGTCGAGTCATAGTTCCTGGCCCCGCCTCTTCACTGATTGCTACTAGGTCCTCTCTCTCCCTGCTCCATGAGCTTTATCGAACCTCGTCTTAAAACTATGTATGGTTCCTGCCTCCACTACGTCGCTTTCTAGGCTATTCCACTTCCTGACAACTCTATGACTGAAGAAATACTTCCTAACATCCCTTTGACTCATAGGAGTCTTCAACTTGTTTCTGTGTCCCCTCTCTGGAACATCTTGTCTCTGTCCACCTTATCTATTCCTCGCAGTATTTTATATGTCGTTATCATGTCTTCCCTAACCCTCCTGTCCTTTAGTGTCGTCAGGCCGATTTCCCTTAACCTTTCTTCGTAGGACAATCCCCTTAGCTCTGGGACTAGTCTTGTTGCAAACCTTTGCACTTTCTCTAATTTCTTGACGTGCTTGACCAGGTGTGGGTTCCAAACTGGTGCTGCATACTCCAGTATGGGCCTGACGTATATGGTGTACAGAGTCTTGAATGATTCCTTAGTGAGGTATTGGAACGCTATTCTTAGGTTTGCCAGCCGCCCGTATGCTGCAGCAGTTATCTGATTGATGTGTGCCTCAGGAGATGTGCTCAGTATTATACTCACCCCAAGATCCTTTTCCTTGAGTTAGGTTTGCAGTCTTTGGCCACCTAGACTATACTCTGTCTGCGGTCTTCTTTGCCCTTCCCCGATCTTCATGACTTTACATTTGGCAGGGTTAAATTAAAAAAGCCAGTTACAGGACCAGGCTTGTAGCCTGTCCAGGTCTCTTTGTAGTCCTGCCTGATCCTCGACTGATTTAATTCTTCTCATTAACTTCACATCATCTGCAAACAGGGACACTTCTGAGTCTATCCTTCCGTTATGTCATTCACATATACCAAAAACAGTACAGGTCCTAGGACTGACCCTTG